>JAQZBX010027782.1:0-28169 GCA_029593785.1 Cabassous unicinctus | reverse complement strand
TTGTGATTTTGGTGATAATGGTTTTGCAGTATATGAAGGTTCTGGGATCCTCCTCAGTGGATACCCACTGAGAACCTGCTATGGCATCTGCATACCTCCACCCTTCACTGAACAATATCCTCTACCCTGGCATGACACAGGTCACAGCACCATGTATGGGTTGTTCAGGATCCAGTCATGGCTGTTGGCATTCAGCACCTGCTGATCTCCCATATCATCTCTTTGGGCTCCATGGGACTCAAGAATTTCATCCTCCATCAAAAGTTTCATGAGTGTACATTGGCTTCTGAGGACTAAGTATCTCCCTTAGATATTTGCTCTGAGGTTCAATGAAGTTCCTTCTGGCAAAGTTGACATACACATATCTGAATATGACCTTGAAGAAATTCCCATTGGCTCCCTATTGGTCCCAGCTGTTGCTAGAGCAAGAAGCTGGGGCCCCCTACAGGGAAAAATTCCTGGTCTCCTACCTATGGGAGATGTTTATGTGCACAGAGGTCTCTTTGAATTGAGGCTGGAAAATGATTCTTTCTGGGGTTCTATCCCTTCTGCTGATACTGAGGGTAGAGTGGAAGCCACAGAACCTTGCTGCAGGACTTGCTAGTCCACAGTCTCTCCAATTTAGTCTCTGTGGAGCCCAGTCCAGATAGCATGATGGGCTGTGTTGAGCTGTGCTGCGAGCTGTCTTTGACTCCTGGTGCTGGTGAGTGTGTTTGTTGCAAAGCAGACTAGATCAATGTGATATGGGCTCCTTACTGAAGGCTAAGAGCCTTGTAATTCAAACTTCCTCAGAGAAATTTCTACAACCTTTGCTGGCAGCCTCCTCCCTTTTACTGTGAATGAAATAATTCAACTCCCCTCTGCATCTTCAACAATCAATCCTGGTTAGTAGAGAGGGAAATTGAGAGAGTCAGACCTCTTTAGTTTTTAGTTGGCTCTCAAGGCAAATAGTGGCATGGCCCTACCCAGCCAGGAAGGGCTCCTTGACACAGCAGACCAAATTTGTGGGTCAATGGCTGAGTCAACCTTTTGCTGTGTCCCTCTCTCTCCCCTTTCCTGGGGAAGTGGGTCTCTGGGGCCTCTTTTGTAGTAATGGCCCAAGTACTGAGAATTCAAAGTGTCTTTATTGTGTGGTAGGGTGCAGGTAGTAGCAGCAGCAGCTTTTAACCAACAGTTTTGCCATTGTGACTCTTTCTTTTGTCCCTCTCTCTTCTGGGAGGTGTCCAGGCTTCCCCTGTTGTCCTAAAACCTAGATTTTTTCCAGGCCTTTTCTGCTTCTCCTCTAGCTATTGTTCTGGGAGAGAAGAGAATCTCATGCCTTTCTAGCCCACCATCTTCCCAGAAGTCCTCCTGTATTTCATCTTTTTGAGAATGTCTATTGAAGGCTTTTGCCCATTTTTAAATTGGGTTGTTTGTTTTCTTATTGTTGAACTGTAGGATCTCTTTATATATGATGGATATGACACCCTTATCCGATACGTGGTTTTCAAATATTACCTTCCATTGAGTGGGTTACCTTTCACCTTCCTGGCAAAGCCCTTTGAAGTACAAACATTGAATTTTGAGAAGGTCCCATTTATATATTTATTCTTTCATTGCTTATGCTTTGGTTGTAAGGTCTAAGAAACCACATCCTACAACGAGTTTTTGAAAATACTTTCCTCCATTTTCTTCTAGGAGTTTTATGATCCTTGCTTTTTTATTCAGATCTTTGATCCATTTTGAGTTTATTTTCATATAAGGTATGAGATAACGGTCCTCTCTCATTCTTTTGGATATAGATATCCAGTTCTCCCACCACTATTTGTTAAAAAGACTGCTCTGTCTCAGCTGGGTGGACTTGGTAGCCTTGTCAAAAATCAATTCACCATAGATATGAGGGTGTATTTCTGAACTCTCAATATCATTCCATTGATCAATATGTCTTTTAATCTTTTACAAGTGGAAATCTAGTTTTTCCAGCACCATTTGTTAAAAAGACCTTCCTTTCTTGGTTAATGTACTTGGTATCCTTGTCAAAAAGCAGTTGTACATAGATATTTGACCTATATATTTGAACTCAATTCTATTTTATTGGTCTATATGTCTTTATTATGTGAGTATTGCACTGTTTTGATTACTGTGGCTTTGTAGTAAATTTTGAAATCAGGAAGTGTGATACCTCCGACTTTGCTTTTCTTTTGTAATAATTATTTGACTACTGAGGTTTTGTTACAGTTCCATATGAATGTAAGGGTCAGCTTTTTCATTTCTTCAAAAAAGTCTGCAGTGATGTTCACAGGTATTTCATTGATTGCTTTGTGTAGTATTGACATCTTAATAATAAATGCTACAGTCAATGAACTAACAATATCCTGTTACTTACTGGGGTTCTCTTTAATTTCCTTGAGCACTGTTTTATGGTTTTAAGGATACAAATCATTCACCTCCTTGGGTAAATTTATTCCTAGCTATATTTTCTTCTATAAGCTATTGTGGAATTAAAAAAAAAAAATTCCTCTATGGACTTTTCATTGCTGGACTATAAAGTCACAGCTGATTTTTGTGTGCTTATATTGTAGCCTGTAAATTTGCTGAATTTGTTAACTAGTTCTAATAGTGTTCTTGTGTGTTTTTTGGAATTTTCTATAGCAAGGATCATGTCACCTGTGAGTTGTTTACTTCTTAACAGCAGGATTGCTCTTTATGAAAACCTGTGGGCCTAAATGCAAATTGTAACACTTAAAATTGATTTTTAAAATATTCCAAATAAGTAATTGTTAGCCAATTAGATATTACCTAGTTTGCATACACTGTAAAACTGCACTCAACACCCCCTGGCCATTGATAAAATACAAATCTGCATTTTTAAAGCTCCAAGCCACTTTGGCAGCTTCCAGCTTTCTCCCTCAGAGGCTCCCCATTGTCCTGAGTCTGTGGCATTGCCTAGATCTCTTCCTCAGGAGTTTGGGAGTTTTTCCTTTGTCCTAATTGCCCTCTGGGGCTCCTCCTGTCCCTAACTCTTGAATGTCTTCTCCTGCTGTGAGGCTCCACCCCTCAGACTGTAAACCTGTCAAGAATTGCATTGACAGTTGTGCTTTGCTGCTACCTAGTGCCCAAGTCTTTCCTTATCAACTCCAAAGTACTTGACTTGAACGCATTACATCAGAGTCCTGGGCATTTCAGGGCCTGGCACCTCAGCTTTCTTTTTTATTTTTTTTTGTACATATGAGATACGCACTCCATTCCTTCCATAAATCTCTCTTTTGTTGTAAGAGTCAGAGTGAGTTTTTTTGGCTTATACCAAAATAGCAACACAGCCCATACATTGTATGAAGACTATCAGTTTAAGAATTAAATTTCAGATGTCCTATCATAGGTTTTAGCAAATATTTCACAACAATGCAAGATGGTGGTGGGTTATGTGTGAACCTTATATGATGATATGCATGTTTGTTTTTTAAGTTCACAACATTTACTATACACTTATTGTTTATGTATGTTCATGTATGAAAGATATACTTCAATTAAATATTTAAATTGAAAAAATGAATTAAATTTCAGTAAAATATTTTGAAACCTTCTGTCAATGGAGGACTGTTGACTAATGGATAAAAGTCTTTCACACTTCTGTGACAGCCACTAGGTGCTGAATGGAATCTTTCAATAGTGACAGATTTTGCAAAGAGTTGTCCCTAAGCTCTGTCCTCCACAAGGAAGAGACTGATTCTTGAGTACTTAAGACCTGTTCCTCAACAACCTGTATTTATTCAATGAAAATATGGGAATTTTCCAGGATGTGATAGGGAGGGAGACCAATGGTCTCCAATTCCTACCCAACTCTCTCCATCACTCACCTCATCTGGAAAGGACCCAACAGAGCAGGCACAGCCAAAAAGTAGAGTGTGCTCTGTGGTTCTTACTGAGCCAGAGCATGTTTGAAAAGGGCATTCTCAAGCCCCCATGCAAGTTTCCATTCATGACCCCCATGCCTTCTTGCTTTGACATGAGTGAATGTATCTAAGAAGAGTCTTGAGACAGACAGAGAGACAGGCATGAAAGGAAAGGAGAAGAGAGAAAAAAGAAAAACCTTAGAGAGAAATGGACAGAAAGAGATGGAGAGATAAAGAGTCAAGGTATATATAATGATCTGGAGTTAAAACTTGGAATCCACAGACAGACACACAAAATGAAGCCAAGAGAGGGAAAGAGAATCCCTGGTTTCAAATACATCAGTCATTCCACTTGGCTCTTTGAAGAAAATCTTCAGTCCTCACCATGACCTCTAGTCACCCACCACCTGCCACTTCTCTCTCTGGTCAGAGGTTGAGAATATGCTCTCATCTTTATTGACCTTCTCTTGGTTTTCAGCCAGTGGGGAGCACTTCATGACTTCAGACTATTTGAACATACACATTCTTCTTCTCAGAACACTCTGCTCCTCCCTTACCTCTGTAATTCCCTCATGTTGTTCATGTCTGAGCTTAAATGTCATTTTCTCAGTGGTATCTGCATGACTGAGCCTTACTCCTTTCCCTGAATTCCCACTGCTGCCTGGATCTACCCTCAATATACTTTTGCTTTCTTTTGAGGTACCGGGGGCCTGGGATTGAACCCAGGACCTCATAAGTAGGAAGCTGGCATTCAACCACTGAGCCAACTCAACTCCCCTGAGTTGTTTTTTTATTCATTTGTTTTGTTTTTGTTTGCCTTTGTTTTTTAGGAGGCATTGGGAGTGGAACCCCGGACCTCCTATGTGGGAAGCAGGCACTCAACCACTTGAACCACATCTGCTCCCCTACCCTCAGTAAACTTTATTACTAAGCAATTAAGGACTGATTATCCAGTGTCTGCCTCCTGTATGGACATGAGTTCCATCAGGGAAAGCCTGGGTCACCTCAGCTGATTTTTTTTTGTGTGTGTATATGTGAGATAGTTCATCACTGGTTCCATCCCTATGGCTTAGGCTTGCTCAGGCACATAGCACGTGCACTCTTGAGGTGTATGGGTGAATGGAAGGGAGGCTGTCAGAGTGACCAACAATTCAAAAGCTTCCCTGTGCCCCCACCCTCTTCCAAGCATTTAACCTACCCCCTGCACAGTCTAGCTTTTCAGGTCTGTCTGCAGTTCAGACCTCTCTTCCTAGCACCAGGCCTGTGGTATTTTAATTTTGGTGTTTTATGCTGAATGACAATTTTTACCAGTGTTCTAATCATTTGTACATACATTTTAAACATAATACTGATTATGTTAAAGAAATAGCTGATAGCAGTATGTAAATACAATCAAAATCAATGTTTACTATATTATCAGTTTACTTTATTGTATGTGGGAAGCATGTAAAAAGAATTTCATAACATATGTTTTAATAGTTCTCAAAGATCTTTTCTTCACTGCCTTTTGTTCACGTCATCTTTCCTTTGTATCCCTATTAAGGTTTTAAAAAATATACTGATGTGTACATTCCATACAGTGAATCTCACAAATCTTTAGTACAGAGCTTGCTGTTTTGACTAACGTATGTGCACTTGTGAAGATATATTACTTCCATCACTCCAGAAATTTCCCTCATATTCTTTTAAAATTAAACCAGCCCCCCCTTCCCACCCAGATATAATCAATGTGATTTTTTAAATAAATTTTAGAATTTCATGTTAATTAAATCACTTAATATATATTAGGATGGTTCTTTCACTTGGCATAATTATATTGAGAATCACCCATTTTATTTTATGTGTATCATGTTTATCCCATTTCATTCCTGAGTAATACTCAACTATATGGCTAACTTTTTATTCATACTCCTGTTCATGGAGGTTTAATATGTCTCCAAATTTGACTATTAAAAATAAAGCTTCTATGAACATTCAGTCACAAATCTTTCTATGGATACATTTATTTGCCTTGAGTAAATAACTAGGAATGTACTTGCTGAATCACATAGGGTATTAGTTAGCAAAAGAGGTGCTGATGCAAAGTACCAGAAATCTGTTGGCTTTTATAAAGGGTATTTATTTAAGGTAGAACTTACATTTACAAGGCCCTAAAGAGTCCAACTCAAGGTACCCTAAGAGGTACTTTCTCACCCAAAGTCTGTTGCCACATGTTGATGCAAAATGGCGGGTGAGGTCTGCGAGGGTTCAGTCTTCCTTTTTGCTCTTAAGGCTCCATTGTCCCAGCTTCTTCCAGTCTCAGCTGTAAGCTGGCATAGGGCTCATCTCCCTTCCTCTGGGGCTCATTTATTTCTGGGCTCAGCTGCTGTGTTCTCTTCACAATGTCAGTTGTATACTATTAGTCTCATCTCTCTTCCCAGGGCTCAAGGATCCTCTGTTTATCTTCTCTGTATATCTACTTCTGTGTGAAATTCTGTTTTATCAGCCCACCAAGGGGGCTGGGACTCACACTGTAATGATATGGTTGAATCAAAGCTTTAATCTTAACATTCAATCAGATGTCTCAGCTGGATCTACTGGAATCAAAGGGTTATCATACCCAGGGAAGAGACCAGTTTACAAACATGAACTATATCTCTTTTAAAATTCATAAATAATATTATACTGCCTTACATAGGTATGTGTTTGGAATTTTAAGAAACTGCCCAAAAGTTTCCAAAGTGGTTATATTATTTTCAATTTCTATCGGCAATATATTAGGGTTCTTGCTGCTCCATATCATTGCCCACATTTGGAATGGCAAGTTATTTTATTTTGTTTAATTGTAGACATTCGATTGGATGTGTATTGCTATCCCATTAAGTTTTACTTGTGTTTTCCTTAGGAAAACCATTCTGAGCAATTTCATATATCTTTATTGGTCATTTTTAAATCTTCTTTAGTAAAGTATCCTATTCAAGTATGTGGATGACCTGTTGCTAGGGGCACACACATTAAGGGGACATATGTCTTTTGGAAAATTGACTCCTTTATATTACATAAATGTCCTTTTAAATCCCTGATAATTTTAGTTGTTTTGATGTCAGCTTTGTCTGAAGTTGATTCTCCAGGTTTCTTTGAAATAGTGTTTGTGGGTTATAGCCTTCTCCCACTTTTATTTTCATTTTCTGAATTTATATTTAAAGGGAATCTCATATAGACAATTTATAGGTTTTTTTTTTTTAAATGCACTCTGCTAGTGTCTGTCTTTGAATGGTTGGTGAGTCCAGTGACATTTTAAGTTACTATCGATATAGTTGGAATAATGTCTACTTTACATTTAACTGTTTTCTATTTCTTCCCATCGTTCTTGGTTTCTTTTTCTTCCACTCTGTTTCTACCCCCTCTGGTTTAATTGAGCATTATATATGATGCCATTTTCTATCCTGCTCTGCATATCAATTATACACAAGTTGGGTTATTTTAGTCATTACACTAGCAGGGGTTCTTAACCTTTTTTGTTCCACAGACCCCTTTGCCAGTCAGGTAAAAACCACAGACCCCTTACTAAATCCACACTATACAGTGTATTATTTTATATCACACCTGCATCAACAAATCCCCACAAGAATATGTTTTTTTAATTTCAATTCAAGCTCATGGAGTCATTGTTAGGAATCCCTGCCCTAGAGTTTGTAATATGCATTTACAAGTATCTAAGTAAATGTTGAAATATCATTATATCATGTCTTGGGTAATTTAAAACAAAGTATTCCCATTTGCTCTCTCCTGCCCCTTGCCATCATTCAATTTATTTATATATAAGCTATCATCTTGCAATATACTTGCTATACCAATTATGAATAAACTGTTATCTGTTAGATAAATTAGATGGAAAAACAACATTTTATTTTACTTTCATTTATTGCCTCTTTTTTAGAAAAGATTTATTTATTTATTCACTTATGTATTTATTTATTTATTTATTTCCCCACCCCCCTCATTGTTTTGCACTTGTTGTCTGCTCTTTGTATGTTCTTCTGTGTCTCCTTGTCTTCTCTTTAGGTGGTGCTGGGAATGGATCCGGGGACCTTCCATAGCAGAAAGAGGTGCTCAATCTCTTCCACCAACTCAGCTCCTGGTGTGCTTCATCTCTTATTGTCTCTCCTTTGTGTCTCCTTTCATTGCATCATCTTGTTGCCCCAGCTCTCTGTGTGGGCCAGAACCCCATGTGGGCCAACACTCTGCATGGGCCAGCACTCCACACAGGCCAGGACTCTGCATGGGGCAGCACTCAATGTGGGCCAGCATTTCACATGGGCCAGCTTTCTGCTTGCCCAACTCACTACTTGGACCAGCTCTCCATGCAGACCAGATTGCCTTTCACCAGGAAGATCTGGAAATCAAACCCTGGACATCCTATTTGGTAGATGGGAACCCAATTGTTTGAGCCATGTCCATTTCCCCATTATTGCCTCTTAAGAGTCTTTCTTCTTTTTGTATATCTGTCATTCTGCTGTATATCATTTTCTGTCTCTGAAAATCTTCCTTCTACATTTCTTTCAAGGCAGTTCTACTATCAACAGATTGCCCCAGTTTTTGTTTGCCTAAGAAAATCTTTATTTCTGCTTCATTTTTGATGGATCTTTTCCATGGGTACAGAATTCTCCATTGGTATGCGTATTAGTTAGCCAAAGGGATGCTGATGCAAAGTACCAGAAATCTGTTGGCTTTTAAAAGGGTATTTATTTAGGGTAAAAGCTCACACTTACAAGGTCCTAAAGAGTCCAACTCAAGGCTGGTTTCTCACCAAAATCAGCTGCCATGTGTTGAAGCAAGATGGAGGGTGATCCCTGCCTGGTATCGCCTTCCTTCTTCCTCTTAAGGCTCCATGGACCTAGCTTCTTCTGAAATCAGCTACAAGCTGGCATAGGGCTTGTCTCTCTTCCAAGGGCTTTAGCTATTTGAGCCTTGTCTTTTCTGTCACATGGCAGGATCAAAATGACAAAATTACCTCCTCTTCTTTGTCTATGGAGCTCTCTCTTCTGTGTGTCTTCTTCAGTGAGTGTCTGTTTATTTCAGCCCACCAAGAAGGTGGGGACTCAACTCTGAGTCATACCCTACTGTCATGGTTAATCAAAATCCTAATCTTAAAAGGTAATTTAATCAAAATATCTCAGGTGAATCTAGTATAATCAAAGGCGATCATAGCCAGAGGAATAGAACAGTTTACAAATACAATCCTTTATTTTGAATTTCATAAATAATGTCAAACTGCTAAAGTATGTTTTATATTTTCTTTCACCATTTCAATTATTTCACTCTACTCTTTCCTTATTACATGGCTTCAGCAGAAAAGTCCAATCTCATTCTCAGCCTTATTCCTCCTTAGGTAACTGGATTTTAATGTGTGTTTGTTCTTTCACTCTCTCCTGACTCCTTTCAATGTTTATTCTTTGTAATTGCCTTGCCTAAGTTTCTCAGAGAATCCTGGATCTTTCAGTGGTGTCTGGCAATAATTTTTTACAGTACTCAGACTTTTCTACATCACATATTTCCTCTGCTTATCACTTTCTACTCCTTGAATTATTTCTACTACACTTATATCACACCTTTTGTAATTTTCCCACAGTTTTTGGATATTGTATACTATTGTTTTTCATTCTTTTTTCTCTCTACCTTTTGTTTGTCAAGTTTCTACTGTTATTCTTCCAGCACACTGGCTATGTCCTCACTGGGTCCAGTCTACCAATGATCCAATTAAATGCATTTCTCATGGGGCTCTTCATTTCCTCCCCTTATAATTGTGAGGTTCTGCCTCACCTGCCTCACCCCAATCCCAACACTGGTTCAAAAGCTCCACTTCCTAGTATCATAGGAATTAACAGAAAGGCTGCCTCTCCCCAGTTTCCATCACGGGTTTTTAGATGAGGAATAGGCCAGAGGTACTCACCTGAGTCTAATGACATGCACTATTTTATTTTTATGGAAATTGTTTTAATTAAGAACTTAAAACCAAAATTTTAGAAAGAAGGTCTTATATAACAACTAATTTATTCTATATTTTAAATATCAATGGATTTTTAAATAGTTTCAGACTTTTTCAACATGATCATTTAAAACTATCTCACTGTCATTCAGTTTGTCCCAAGAATTAGAAACCTGATTATAATTACATTAGTTTCTAGGATGAGGAGAAGAAAGTAGGTCCAAAATGTAGGTCCAGAATTGTTACAACATAAAGCAATTTGTAGGTTCAAAATGTAATAGTCAACCCTAAAAAAAGGAAATAAATGAAACCCTACCCAACTAAGGACTTGGCCATTGGAAGGAAGCTCACGATTAATTCATATTGCCTCATTTATTGTTCATGAACCTCCAAAGTACTTTAAAAGTCTTGCATTTTTGTTCTCTATTTAAAAAGAAGGGGGAAAATGGTCTGTGTTTGCCTTCTATGTCTTCCCAATAACTGGAGTTTTCAGTAGGAAGCACATTAAGTATGAGTCTGTATTCTAAACTAGAGAAAGATTGGCTTGTTCAAAGCCTCAGTGAAAGTCAGGTCTCTGAGGCAGTCCATCATGGCCATCTTTTGTAAGAATGTTAGACGCTACAGGAAAAACTTGAGCTAGATGGCTAAAATCGAACATGCAATAGTGGCTTTAAAGCAACAGTTTTCACAGTCAGCTACATCATCACACATTGCCACATTAAATTGATCTTTAGGAATCTGCAAAGTGTAAAGACTTTAATAATAGCAACACCAAAATTTACCAAAATTACTGGTGAGGTTGTTTTGGACAACATGTAGAATTAAGATTTCCTTTCCAAATATACATCTCATTGGCTTGGAGTGGTCTCTGTATAAGAATTAACCTCAAAACTATGCAAATATAGCAAAAAAGTTTCATTAAAAAGTTCATAATTCAGTGTGCATTTTCAAAGCTTAGTACAGTTATAAGATGATAGTTCTAAGAATTGAATATTATACTTTAAAGACCCATTGTAAAAATATCAAGGAAATGCTCAGTCTCAACTAACACCAAATTTTCATTCATATTCCTTGAAGTGCTAAATTGGCAGAAGCAAGGTACCTTTCTTATCTCTTGTAAAGAATTTTAATATTCACCCTCCTAGTAGATTTCTTTCTCTACTAGACAGGATCTTATTTTTTCATGAATACCATTATGTATTCTAAAAAAAGCTTTGCAATATTTAGAGAAAATTATAATGTCAGTTTTGACTCATAAGAAACTTCACTTGTATTCTACATCCATATTAACTGATGCTTTGTTTATTGGAATGCATTTGAACAATTAAATAATAAGTGCCTGGATAATAATTTAAAGACAAAACATAACCCTTACCCAGCTCAGATAAATCCTAAGTATCATGGTCTACCACATGAAGTGATGCTAAACTGAAATAGAAGTAAGCTTAATTTCTTAGGAACTACCAAATTTCTGTTTTTATTATAGATGGATTCAGTATAAGTGTTGAAACTTGTTTTTTTACATGGTATTATTTCTTTCACTAAGAAAACTACACATAATAAAAATGAATTTATTGTTGCAAGATGCAGTGTCCTTTTAGCTATGGAGTTTGAATAGTTTTTCATAACAAAGTGAAAATGGGCTTCACCTAAAATTATGAGAGGAGTACTGAAAGCTAAGTATCTATGCCATTTTAAGTCCTTTGGTGTCAGTTTCTTAAAAGATGAAGATGCTTTAAGACAAAATATTTGAAAGAATATCAGATTTAGGGAATTATCTTCATAAATAACTTCAAATGTCTATGGCTTCAACTGTCTGACCTATTGCTGAGGTAGGTGGCCAAGATTCATCAAAACAACAATCACTTGGAAATTCCCCAAGAAAAACCTTGCATAAAGAGTAGGTATTTTTAGCATTGATTTTTTTAAATTATTTTTTTATGTTTAAAGAAGTTTAGATCACATAAATGCTGCATAAAAAATATAAAGGATTCCCATATGCCCCACTCCCTCCCCATCCCTCACTTTCCCATATTAGCAACCTTCATTAGTGTGGTACCTTTGTTACAATTGGTGAATCCATATTGAAGCACTGCTACAAACCATGGACTACAGTTTACATTATAGTTTACACTTTGTCCCAGACAATTTTTAAGTTGTGACCAAATATACAATGGCCTGTATGTGTCACTGTAATGTCATGCAGAACAAACCCAATGTCCTAAAAATTCCCCCGTAGTGCACCTATTCTCTGCTCTCCCATACCTCTGAACCTCAGGGGACTACTGCCTGTGCATCAATAAGAGTTCTTCCATTGCTGGAATAATAATAAATCTATAGTAGAATAATAAGTATATTTTATTCCATTTTTTAATTCCCCAATTTTGAGGACTGGAGGATGGTAATGCCCTCCCTGCTTCTAATTGCGAGGAGGCTTAGATACCATGGGCAGATGGTTGGAAGTATCTTTCTTGCAGTTGCAGACACACTCTGTTCTTTGGGATGGGTGTTGTCCATCATCATTTCCTTGTTAGTTGTCCTGGGTGAATCCAATGAACTTGAGAGTAGGTGTTGCAACTCTGCCAAAATGCAGGGTTCTACTGGCACATGGATGGGACAAAGATTTAAGTCTCTGGGACATATATTTATCAAGTATAGTGCTAATTATGGGTTCAAATAAAAGGGGCAGAAGAGCCATGTGTAGAGAATCTATAAATGAGCCTAAATCAATTACACTGGAACAATTGGTTTCTTAAACCCAAGTGTGGTTTTTTGTTTTGTTTTGTTTTTATTTCTTTCATTTGTACTTTTTAAAAGAGGATGTCCAAGCAACTGTTTGTTTCTTTAAGCTCTTGCTGAGTTGCATCTCATACTCTGTCATCCATGGGCTATCTGAAGAAGAGATTGAAACTTTATCTTTTTCTCCACCTTCACAGAGTTGCCTTTGAGCAGCCAATTTCCTCTTTTCCACCTGTGTTCTGCTCTTGGTTGTCATGTCGGCTCAGGAATCTCATGCACAGAGGCAGAAGCATAGACTTTGTCAGTTTACTGGCTTCCTGCAGCTGTTTTTCTTCCCCGCCATAGAGTAAGGGATGCTTGTTTTCTTTAGTTTTAATTGATGATCTTTGAGGACTTTGGACTGCTTTCCTCTGGGAAATAAGGCACTACAATGTTGCCAAGGTTCAGTACTCTTGTGTGATTTATCAGCTTCTTTTGTTTCAAATTGTCGCTCAGGTTTTTCTTCTACTTTTCACTGACAATGCTGGGGAGCCTACTGTGCCTGAAACCCGGTCCTGGTCCCCCTGGGACTCCAGCTCCCTCACCACGCTGCAGACTTTCCTGGCCCTCCAGCAGCAACCGCCTGGGCGGCGGGGGCAATGCCGGAGTGGCCTGGGGGGCAAGGAACAGGGAGCCCCCGCCGCCGGTCGTCCAAGGCGTGATCAGGGCCCCAGTCCTACCAGAACAAGGGCTTGGGCGCTGCTGGAGCAGGCTGTAGAGCAGCAGCTTGCAGTAGCCTTGTGCATATGGGTACCAGCCCCGCACCCGGTAGCACTTCATGTACTCGTTCTTCACCTAGCTCCAGGGGCCATGGCAGCCCCCCACCCCATCTGGGAGCGCTTTGCTTGCCTCTGCCTAAATGACCTGAGACATGAAACAGAGGCCGGGTCACTGCTCCCTACCTCTCCACTATTTTATTTTGTTATTTTACTTTATTTATTTTATATTTTATTTTATTATTTTACTTTATTTCATTTTTAAATTTTAATTTTATTAAAAATAAATATTTTATATTTTATTTTATTATTTTTATTTATTTTTTTAAAGAAATCCATTTTATTGATACATATTAATAAAGCATAAATCCAGCCAAATTATACAATCAATGATATTTGGTGTAGTCACATATTTGTGCATTTATCACTTCAATCATTCTTAGAGCACTTTCATTATTCCAATAATATAATAAACAAAAAACCAAACTTATCTCTCAATCTCTCTATGCTTCCCCTGCCTTTGATAGCTGCTATTTTTTTTCCTTGTCTCTAGTATATTTATATTTATACTTTGTATAAAGTCTTATATATGCATTATCACCCATATTTGTATTTTACATGAGGTTTTACTATCTTATAAAGTCCCATGATAAGGTTTTTAGCTTTCCTTCTAGTAATATGCATGACCTTAGGCGTTCCCTTTCAACCACTGTCATACCCATAGAATAGCTCTGCTACTTACATGTTATCACCATTTCTATTCATTTCCAATTATTTATGTACAAACTTTTTACAACTCTGCACAGATTAATCCTCAGCTTTCCATTCTCTACCTTTCTTCTATTTTCTGGTGACCAATATTCTAATTATCTCTATGAGTTTACACGATATATTTAGTTCATAATAGCAGAATCATATAGTGTTTGTCCCTTTGTGTCTGGCTTGCTTCACTCAAAATAATGTTCTCCAGGTTCATCCATGTTGTCATATGCTTCACAACTTCATTTCTCCTTACCACTGAATAATATTCTTTTGTATGTATACAACCAAAATTTGTTTATCCATTCATCAGTTGATGGACACCTGGGTTGTTTCCAACTTTTGGCATTTGTGATTAACATTGTTGTGAACATTGGTGTGTAGATATCTGTTTGTTTCTCTGCTCTCAGTTCTTCTGGGTATATACCTAGTAAAGGTATTGTCAGGTCTCATGGCAAGTGTGTATTCAACTTCCTTAGGAACTGCCAGTCTTCCAAAATGGCTGTACCATTCTACATTCCCACCAACAGTGAAAAAGCATTCCTATTTCTCCACATCCTCTCCAAAATTTACAGTTTTTCAACTTTTTAATAGCGACCAGTCTAATGCTTCTGAAATGATATCTCATTGTAGTTTTGATTTGCATTTCCCTAATTGCTAGTAATATTGAACATTTTTTGTATGCTTCTTAGGAATTTGTATTTATTCTTTGGACAGTTGTCTTTTCAAGTCTTTTGCCCATTTTTTAATCAGGCAGTTTCTCTTTTTACTGTTGAGTTGTATGATCTCTATATATGTCATGGATATTAAACCCTTAATCAGATATGTGATTGCCAAATATTTTCTCCCATTTAATTAGCTGCCTTTTCAGCTTTTTTACTAAGTCCTTTGAGGTACAAAAGTGTTTAATTTTGAGGAGGTCCCACTTACCAATTTTTTTGTTTGCTCATGCTTTGGGTGTAAGGTTTAAGAAATTACTGCCTACTGCAAGATCTTGAAGAGGTTTTCCAACATTTATTTCTAGGAGATTTATGGTTGTCACTTTTATATTTAAGGCTTTGATCCATTTGAGTTAATTTTTGTATAAGGTGTGAGATAGGGGGTTCTTTCTTTATTTTGTATATGGATATCCAGTTCTCCCAGCGCCATTTGTTGAATTAGACTGTTCTGATTCAGCTGGGAGGGCTTGACCGCCTTGTCAAAAATTACTTGACTGTAGATGTGAGGATATGTTGCTCTGTTCTCAAATTAGTTCCATTGGTCAATGTGTCTGTCTCTATGCCATACCATGGTGTTTTTACCACTGTAGAAGTAATATGCTTTAAAGTCAGGAAGTGTGAGTCCTTCAACTTTGTTGTTCATTTTTAAGATCTTTTTGACTATTTGGGGTCCCTTACCCTTGCAAATAAATTTGATAATTGGTTATTCAATTTCTGTGAAAAAGACTGTTGGGATTTCTTTGGGATTGTGTTGAGTCTGTGAATCAGTTTGGGTGGAATTGGCACCTTAATGATATTTAGTCTTCCAATCCATGAACACGGAATGTCCATTGTTTTATTTTAATAGTGCTCAAAATTGGGTTGTGCATGTAAGTAACCAGGTATTCTATGTAAAGAGCTGCAGCTCTGGGCTTGTTGATGGCATTTTCTGCTGCTTTCTCTTTTGCACATACCACTCATGCCCATGTAAGATTTTGTGGACCATTTTTAATCCTACTAGGGTGAACATCCTATTCTAAGGAAAGAACATGCCAGGGGTCTGTCATTCTTAAATGTTTTGGGTCACAAATCCCTTTGAAAGACTGTCAAACATTATCTCCCACCCCAAATATGGGTGGTTCATTATTTGGGAGGGTGCATGGTTTCCTAGAGTGAGATCAATCATTGGTAGGGGCCTTGGATTTCAGCTTAACTCCTCTGATGTTCCTGGAAGATTCTAAATTCAAACCCAGAACATTTCAAGGCAATTATTCTTGTGAAGTTTAAAAGAGAGGGGGAGTTGAACTGTGATAGGGTCAGTGGAGGAGATGGAGGAGAAAGTTAAATTTTGTATGGAAATCTGGTGAAAGCTATGAACACTCTCTCTGGAAAATATGTATTGGCACATACTCAACTTTGTGTACAGTTTGAGGGGATCGGGGAACACATAGGTTAAGGACCCTAGCTTGGGTATAGGATTGATGTATGTTTTTCGTTATCATGTTCATCACTATAGACTTTCACTATGTGTAGTTACCTAACAAAAGCCCATCATCACTGAGAACCCACCCTAGAATTTACTGGCACATATTCAGAGATCCCACCCTACAATTTCATATTCCAACTCTTCTCCCCTGTCACAGGTCAGAGAAGAATATTCACAGCAATGAGGGAGCAAAGCATCAGTGCACTACCCAGTGACATCCTGAGAGCCACCATGACCCTCCTGATCCAAGAGACCATGTCCAAAAGACCTGGTGAGAGCTGTAGGGGGTAAAGGGTGTCCCAAAAACCTGGGGAACCATGCTTTGGACCACACAACTGATACAGAACAAAAATGCCTAATGGCCCCTACCCAAAGACATTGAAGTCAAGTGGGATCATCTAGCCCCTGACCCTGTTGTGAGGGAGCCCTCATGAGCCAGACCTGAGCCCAGGAGCCAGAATCCCCTAAGACTGAAGAGTGGAGCTGCCTGTGTTGGGAGCTGAGGCACAATGGTCTGGGTGTCTAAAACTATAGCTAGAGGCCCAGAAGACAAAGATGGGGCAGGGTCCAATTTTTCCCTGACACCAGTATGTGTCATCAAGCCATATAAGAGCATATCCTATATTTGTCTTCTTCCATGGTGAGGTCAGGGTCAAAAGGAGCCCATGGCCCCTGGTACTCTGCTTTGCATAAGATAACTCATTCCTCATAACCAGGCAACACTGACATTGGCAAAGGATGGCTACTGAGGAACTGTGAAAGAGAAGTGGGCTCCATTAGCTGTTCATCTAATGATTCTTAGGCAGAGAAAACAAGAAGGTGGCTGCTTTCAGGGAACTCCTACCAGGGCTGCTCAAGGAATGTAGCAGAACTAGCCACACTCCCATGAATGTGTCAAGAACCAAGTTCTTTGCCTTGGATTGGACATAGTCCCCTTACAGAACCTTATCAACTCTATGGATCCACTTTGCAGAAAAATGCAGTCACAAAATGCTATGTATGCTCTCAGGATTTCATGGAGCCCATGAGTTTTATCCAACATTTTTCAGGAATGTGGTTTTTAGACATTTCTGATTTGAATCCCTGGGATGGTTGTCAATACCACAGACTACCAACTTCCATGCCTTAGTTTTTAAAGGAGCTTATCAAGGGCCTGAGCCCAGTCCCCATAATGGTAAACATGTTATACTGGGTGCCTGCATGTCCAGGACAACCTGTGTAAGGACATATACAGTGTTGCTTCATTCTGGCCCAATCTCTCTTCTCCAGCCCTCCCAAGGCTAATGATGAGATTGAGCTGCTAATGTAAGATTGTGGAGTAGATGAAGAAGAAGGTGATGAAGCCAGTGGACAGGAGTGAGAAAGAGATGGAAATTGTGGGCTATGTGTGATGATTCCCTTCACAGAAGGCTGGTGCTTCCATGACTAGGTGAGATGGTGTCTGGACCTAATGAATAAGTCAGGAACATGCCATGGCTTCCCCAATGCCCTGCCCCTTCACTATTTTATTTCATTATTTTATTATTTTTTATTTTCTTTTTTATTTTACTTTATTTCATTTTTTATTTTTATTATTTTTCTTATTTCTTAATTTTTAAAAGAAATCCATTTTACTGATGCATATTAATAAAGCATAAATCCAGCCAAATTATACAATCAATGGTATTTGTGTGAGAATGTGAGTGTGTGCACTTGTACTTAAGTGAGGATGCTGACAGGTAAATAGTCAGGTTTGTGAGGGGGAGGCCAGGATCTCCTGTGTCTTTGGGCCTCTCATTTCTAAAACAAACCTCGCATCAGGGATTGAACTCTGGCTTAGGGGACCTATTCCTACATTACCCTCTGGACTCTGCCCATTCCTGAGCACTGAGTTAATCTCTGCTTCTCTCTGGGTCTCAGTTGGACATGACCAACTGCTGGGCTCTAAGCCTGACCTCTGTCCCTGCCAAGCCCTGGGTGCATCACCCCTCTTTGCCACCTCCAAATGGTGGCCCCACTCCCAGGGGTTGCTCCATGCCAGGCTGCTGGTGGTCCTAATTAATTACTGGGTTCAGAGCTGGAGCAGGTGCTCAGGATATGGTGGTAGGGAACACACTTGGCCCTACTCAGCCACCCCTTCAACCCTGGCTTGGTCCCACCCAGGTGGACAGTCCCACGTCTCCCAGGAAGTCCTGACAAGGCCAACCAGCAGGTGTGAGTGGTGGGCCCTAGGGGGTGCACATGGGCATGGCTATCTCCTGGGAGCCATCTGGTATGATACCCTCATTCCCCAGCCACCACCTGCTCTGTGCCCCAATGTCACTTAGGGTTTGAGGCCATCACAGACTCAGCCAGGCATTGAGAGCTTGAAGATATAAAGGACACCAAAATACCTACCACCTCCCCTGAAGTCAGAGTCCCCATATGCCACTCAGAGAGACTGGCCAGTCAGATGGTGTGGGTCAGGGTGGGTATGGAGCCTGGCAGCACCCCCTAGATCTGGGCCAGAGAGAAGACTAGGCAGCCTCCCTTATCTTCTTCTACCCCTGCTCTGTCCATCCTGACAGGATGCCTGAAGCAGAGGCTGTGGACTGGAGGCTTTTGGATTAAGGGTGAGCTAGAAGGCACACAGGGGTGGGGCTAACCACCAGGCTGAGGAGGGGGCAGTTGCTATTGTTAGGGGGTTCCCCTGGGCACTCAGTGATTTCCCCATTTTATCGATGGCCTCATGGTAAAAGTCTCGCCTGCGCTCAGGACTGAATCACTGTCACACTGGTTGAGGATGTTATGAGATGAGGAAGCAATTAGTGGCAACAGCATGAAGCAGTAGGAGGGTTGGGACAGATACTTGGATTGGGACTCCAAGCTCTCCATGACCTGTGGCAAGAGGTGACACATAAGAGTCGCTAGCACAAAAAGGTTCTCAACTTTTAAAGTAGAATTTGAAGTTCTGGAGTGATATAAAGTAGCAGTACCTTCAAATCAGTTTCTCAGCTGTGTAATACGAGCACCTGCCTATGTTGAGAATCTGCATTAGGTGCATTTTCGAAGTGAGCCCTCACAAATTGTTCCCATTCAAGAGATGAGAAAATAGAGGTCAAGTGTCCACTCACGGTCCAGTAGATCAGAACCCAGAATCATTCATGCTCATGCTGAGTGCTCTTCCCTCCATGTGGTATGAGGCTGCATTTCCTCCTGAAATGGCAGCTGGCAGAGGCCATGGGGAATGTCCCAGCTAGAGGTTTTCACAGGGCTCAGGGTGGTGCTGTACTCACCCCTAATACATTCAGCTACCACCTCTAGACACAGTCATTCAACAGAGTTTTACAGAGTGACCCCTGGGTGCCAGTCACCCAGGGAGACCTGCACAGGAACTATCCATGCCCTCTTGGAGATCAAAGCAAGGGTGGGATAGAGATTGTCATAACAGCCTGGGAAATGATGGCATAGAGATGAGAAGGGCTATTATGAGACCATGGAAGGGCACCTACTTCAGAGGGGTACAAATCCAGCCAGGCTTCCTGGAGGAGGTGATGCCAGAAGGTACTCACTGGGAATTGTCCAGTTGTTGAGATAGGTGTGTTGGGAAGGGTTTGCCTGACTGGTGGGCCATTTGAAACAAGGTGTGCTGGGCCAGTCCAAGGATGTTGTAGGATGATATTGGACTGTCAGGTGTGGGAAAGGAGGTATTGACTATGGAGGACATGAAGCTTCTTTTCCTAGGGCAGTGTCTGGGTTCTGAAGGCATTTTGTGCACATAAATTCTGCTTTGTTATTAAAGTGCTATCTCCCAAGTTGTAAAAACTTCAGAGCACAGAAAACTCTAATGTGTCCTGGTAGTATTTGCAGCTGTATTTACACAAAGCTTGGTAATGATCATGTAGGAACAAGGGCTGAGGGCTCCCTGCTTGGACTCTGTTCCCAGCCACTCCCTACACTGCTTCCCTCTGCTTGATCACCACCCCAAACCCCACCCTCAGGCCCTTCTCCCCACTCATGGAGCCCCTTTAGGCCCAGGTCCTCAGCTCCCTTCTTGGAAAAGACATCCATCCTGGTTGTGTTCTAGGAGTTCAGTTCTGTTATTTACACAACAAACATCTGAGGGCAAGACCCTAGAATGAGATTGGGGAGAGCACTAGTCCCCAGGGTTGTGAGAAGGGAACCTCATCTGTGTCTCAGCAAGGCTGGTCCCAAGAGCCTGGAAACAGAGTCTAGAATTAGTGAGGCAGCTCACCCCTGTCCACTTCCAAGCTAATCTTGCCCTGAACACTGGCCTCCATCTCCAGATCTCCACTGAGCTCTACTTCCAGATTTTTCTTCCACCTGTAGCCTACAATCTCCTTGAGGGCAGGGCCTGCCATTTCACAGTGTTCCTACTGCACATATCCCATCTTCAACCAGGTCAGGGCTAGAGAGCCCTGGAAGGTTCTTCCTGGCTGGGAACTGTAGGCCATGGGCCCACCCTGGGCTCTCTGCTCATGAAGGATACAACTTCAGTCCTCTACAGGCCCTGCTGTGTCCTCCTGATAGACAATGTGTCTGCCCCCAAAGTGAGCACCAGTGCTTACACATGACCAATCATCAGTGCACAGAGAAGAATGGATCAGGATTGGCCCAATTTTTGCCAGGGATGGCCTAGTGTGTGGGTGTCTGCCATCCCACGGGACCCATAGAGTACACCTTGTCCTACTCTCCACGTTTCTGATCCAATGAAAAAGATTAACCTATGCCCATGGGAACTTGGTCCCGTCAACTGATCTCTGACCCTGCTCCATCTGCTTGCCAGGCAGATTAATCCACGATGGGCCTCTGAAATCCTTGTGGTTCCTGGATGACAAGGTCCCCACCCAAATCCTCTAATCCTCGGCACATACCACTATCTGGAACACAGAACAAGTGGGTCCATAGGGAAGCAGGTGACAAGGCTGCAGGGACAGGTGCCAGTGCTCCCTCTGGCTCTGCCTCCCACTGACCAAGGAAACAGGTCCTGACTTTGACTCTCTAGCTTTAGATCCCTCATTCTTAAATGGGCACAATAACTCTCTGCATAGAGTCATGCCCCAGGTGGGGAAACTGAGGCCCAAGAAGCAGAAGCTCGGCCCACATAATCCAACTTGCAGTGGCAGAGACATCTCCAGAAGAGGATAAGGTTGGGGACCCCCAAGCAGGTGCTTTTGAGGATTCTTCTTTGAGTATATCTTGAATTTGACTTAGAGTACATGCTTTGTTTCATTTTTGTAGTTGTTTGGGATATTAATTAAAGGTTGTCATTTCTAAAACTATTTTCTATTTCTATAATTTTCTCTCCAATCTCTCATCCTTTCTTTTTTATTTAAAATTCTCTACATCTTTATATCTCCTGCCCACAATCTGGGTTTTTGCTGTTCTCAAGCTTTTACATGGCCTAATTCCCCCTCTCTCATTCCATGTCCTCAGATGCTGAAATCCAATGTGTTTTGTCACCTAGATATTTTGAAGTTGTTGCCTGTGGGTTTTGGTAATACCACTCTAGTTATTTTGTCTACTTCTATGGAACACAAGGAAATTTTATGTTATGCTGCTGCAGTGACTATCGTCACAGCAATTACTCCTGGATTGTCCTTTCCTGCCCCTATTTTACCACTCGCATTCACACAAATACAGACCAGCCACAACCAGTCCTCAGTGCTAGAGTGAGCAATGTGCTTCCTCCTGCTTATTTCCATTTTAAAATTTCCTGCCTATATTTCATAGTCTTGTTAAATGTCCTCACCTCTGGAAGCCCTCCCTGATATGTGTCCTTAGGCAATGTCTTTGGTCCTTTTTCTGAATTCCCACAGAACTCAGATGGAAATGCCTCTGATAGAGCACCAATGATGTCAAGTATTGTCCTGCCTGTCTCCCCACTGGACTGTCAGCATCTCAAAGCAAGAACCAGAATCATTCTTCCTGTGAACCCAGCAACTGGCCCAGGAGCCAGATGAAAGTAAGTACTAAGTAAAGCTCACCTTAAAAGATTATATTTTTCTATATCCTGGTAGATCCACTCAGAGCTAATTTGTGCCAGAATTAATATTGTTCTTGCCTTGTAGTCAAAATCCCTATACAGCTCACCAGAGGCTTTTTCACACTGCAAGTCACCTTTACTTTGTTGTTATGGCCCACTTGCAGACTTGCTTAAGGACTGCACTTTCTGCATTTCCATTTGTCTCTTTGTTTGCTAATGTGGTCTATTTACTCCCATCAGCCTGTGAGCTAATCAAGGCTAGGGGCCAAGTCTTACTCCCTCAGTTTTCCCAACTTCTGCCCAGTGCTAGGCATAGAACAAGCACTCAGGAAAGGTTGGGCACCTGAAAGAATGAGGAAAGACATTTCTGCATTCTTCCTGGGACTCAGCTGGGAGCTATCCTTTCACATCTTTTCTTCCCAAGGTCCCTGACTAGAAGTGAATATGAAGCCCCATGGCCTCCCTGGGGTTCTGCAGAGTCTGGCTGATAAGAGGGTCTCACAGCCTCAGTGGTCCTGCCTCCCTCAGCCTTGGTGCTTCTGACTGGAGCCATTGAGATCAGCCTACCCCCCACCCCTCCTTTGCTTACTCCTCTTTGTTGTTGTATCTCTTCAGTTCCAACCTCTACTTGAGCTGCCTGCCTTTCCTCTAGTGCAATCTTTGACCACCTTCAATTAAGTGGGAAAGAACAAATCTGCTACAAATCCAGAAGTAAGAACCAGAATGTTTGTGAAAACCCAAAGCCCATTATCTGGAGATGTGCGTCCTGCACATGCTGAAGAACCAAACAACACCTTACTAGTAAGTTCCTGTTAAGACATAGAGCTTCGATCTTTTCAGGTTGGAGAACAGAGATTTTCTTCCTGTGTTGACCTCAATTACAGGACCTTTTGAGGAGTATCTCCCCAAATAGAAAAATTTCTCTAAATATATATCTGTTTTTTCTTAAGATTAACGGCCATTGTGGATGACTTTACTGGCAATTAAAGAAAAGAAAATTCACTTCATGGATATGATAACTACATCACTAAGTGAGCCTCGATTCTTAGCAGGCAATGAGCAGGTATGCTGTAGGTATTATCTTATTTAATCCTCATCATTACCTTCTGAAGTAGATCCTGTTACATTCTCCTCTCACCAATGTGGGGTGTGTGCAAATGAGTGTAACTTGCCTAAGGCACATGGTTAGGAAGTAGCCAATGAGGATTCTAACCAGATATATTGTACTCAATCCAACATTATTAAGCTATAAGATTTTGTCTTAGAACAGGAAAAATTTACACCTACAGATATAAGTAGCCACATAGATGACTTGAGCTAAGATCATTGCTTTTGGAGAAGACATTTTTAAACAAATCAGTAAAGTTTCATTTTTATTCTGAAAATATAAGAAAGGGAGAAAAACTCTCCTCTTCATTATAAACTAAACACTGGCATAGTATAGAATTTGCTATTTACAAAAAATAAATATATTACCACTACACAGTAGGTAATTTTTTGTTTATTTTTTATACAAGTAATTCAATAATCCTCCTATCCCCTCAAATACACCATCCCACAAACTGCATCTCATATGGTCCCATAAACTTCAGGAAGCAGTGGCATGTGGCTAGAGCTGGTCTTCAGATTTCACATGCAGGGGCCTGGCTGGGCACTTCTTTACTCCTTGAATCTTTGGCTGGGTGGAAATGACCTCTCCCTTCTTCCCTAGGGGTGAGGGACTAGGGTGAGGTGGGCAGGAAAACAGTAATTCCAGGTAGGTTCTGATGACAGACTATTTGGTCCACCTTAGAAAGGCTAGAGTTTGGTGAGGCAGGGATGGGACTCCTGGGAGCATCACGGGAGGGCATCCATTGGCTTGAGGAGAGTGCAGTGTACAGTAAGCCAATGAGTGGTCCACTGGAGCTTAGGACAGCCTGTCAAGGTGCAGGGTCATGCTAGACCACAGAAAATTTTCAGGCATGAAACTGTAATCTGTGGTAGGCCAAGGCTGACTGGTTGGGAGAGAAATGTTTGCCCGGCTTGGCATATTCTGGTTTAGGATGGCTCACCCTCCTGAACAGCTAGACCAAGAAGGGTGAACCTGAGGTTGGGAGGTGCCAGTGCTTATTAGTAGTTGCCCTCTGGGAACTTGAGTCCCTTCCTTTTCCTCCACAGAATCGTTGAGTGGTCTCCTTTATTGATGCTTGTCCTGTGGGAAAAGTCTGCTTGGTCGGGAGGAAATGATGGATACCTGATGAATCCATTGAATAAAAAACATTGGCACTCTCAGGGATGTTCAGCTCTGGCGGAGATGGGTAGAGGGGTGATCAGCTGTGATACTGGTGGCCATAGACTACTCCACCTCTTCTGGCCATCATGAGGGCTAGTCTGAGCCAAACATATGAGTCACCCAATCCAGATCCAGGACCACCAAGGACCTCTCTGACATGTGCCTGAAGGAAACTCAAGAAGGTTTGATCCTAAGGAATCTTGTTAAAAAATAACCAGGCTCCACCACTGGCAACCCTAGCCTAGAGCTGTCAGAGGGCCCTCCCATCTGGCCACCCCATTCCCAAACACCGATGCCTTCACTGATGGTGATCTTGGAGTCAGAATAAGCCTTATAGAATGCAGTCATGGTCCCTGAATCCCACACTCCTCAGCACAAGCCTGCTGAAACCCAGGAAATGGCAGGCCAAGGCCAAGCCTCCTGAGCAGGGAGCCAGGGACTCCTCCATGCCTTGGGGTACCTCACAGCAAGGAAGGGCTTCCACTCTAATCCTGTTTTCCATGTCTCCTTTGGCCTAGAGCCTGCTATAAGGCAATGCTGGCCTGGAATTCCTGTTTCTGCTTTGAATGCATGTCTCTTTTTCTAGATCATTTCCACCTCTAAGCCTCATTTTTCTTTTCTTTAGGATATGGTCCCACCCACCCTGGCCATCTCACCATGAAGGGGATGGTCAGGTCACCAAAAAGGAAATAAGGTTACCCTTTAGGCACAGGGACATGCTACATGCTCTCACACTGACTGTTTTCCTCACCTATTGGGAATGAGGAATAGGCACAGAGGTCTTAAGTAACTGCTTCTTGGACCCAGACATCAGACTGCCTGGCTTTGTGTCTCTGCTGTGAATACTGATTTGGCTCCACAGAGGCTCCAAAAGGGATTTAGATAATTTGACTTTGCTTTGTTTTTAACATCATATCTGAATGGATATTTGTTATTTGTGCCCACAGCAGTCATAAATAGTTATATATGCAGAACACACCACATACTGGCCAGAGGACACTCAGTGAAAAGAGACTATGGACTTGGCCTTATGGACAATGGCCAAGTGGAAGAGGCCTTTTCTAGACTCATGAAGGGTGACAGCTTTCAACTAGGTTCCTCAGTGCTTGGTTCACCTCCAGGGAGGGTACAACTCTGGGAGATGGAGCCCAAAAGGGGAAGTCACTGTGGGCACTAAGGTTTTCTTCAGGACAGGTAGGGCTACGTGCAAGATGCTGACCACCACCCTTTTGGCAGGTTTTCTGTGGCAGATGGCCTCAGTCCTGGGGACTGGGATGTAGTGCTGGGGCCACTCCCAACATCTGGCCCTCTCCAATGAGCCCCTTGAATTACTTCAATCATCTGAAATCAATTGCACCAGGTTGTAGTCCTCTGAATTGTCCTCCTTCATGTGGAGCTTCTCTATGGCCTTACAGATCATGGCCAGCTCCTTATCTTTGCAGGGCAGCTGGGGAGTGTCAGAGGACAGGCCATCAAACCTTGGGCCCTGGAGCCAGCTACCTGAAGAACAATAGCCAGAATGTTTTTGGAGCTGTGTCAGCACTGAGAACAGGGCTCCAAGACTCCAGGAGTGGCTGGGTGAATAGAAGACTCACTGACATGCTCCTCTGTGAGACCTCCATGGAATGAGGTGGGTCTTCTCCAATCTTTCAAGTCACCATCTCCTATAGGAACTTCCCCTCTGTCTCACAGCTCCTTCCCCAGAGGGCTGTACCCTCTTCCTTGGGTCCTCAGCCTGCACAGCTCCAATGGCCTTCAAAGGCCCCAAAGACACAGGGCCACCATAAAGGAGAGTGTTGGAGATGGAGGTGGACAACCTGGACAGGTTTCTCTCACCTCCCTCACCACACCACAGTCATCTCACTACCCCTGGGATCTGTTCCCAGGAACAAAACCTCCAGGATGAAAATATGCATGAAATCCAAGCACAGACATCTAGTCTCAGACTGCATTTCAGTAAGGAGGAGTTGCTGAAAGCCCATGGGCCTACTATGTGTTGGGCTTGTGTTGGGGCAGGTGACATACAACACCTGCCTCAACCCAAGTGCCTGGGCACAGGCAGGGCTCAGGTGAGGAGTCATGCAAGTTACAGTTTAGTTACCACCTCCCTAGCTCCAGGTGACCAGAGAAGTGCAGCACCAGGCAGGTGTGTAACATGGCACCTCAGACAGCATGTATGAGGGTGGTCTGGGGTGGTATGATCTGCAGATCTATCCAGGGTCAGTTCCCTCCCTGCCACCACCCTGTGGCAGCCCCTTCTCTCTGCACCAGGATGTCAGCATCAACTCCTCTGTGGCTTTCCTGGTCTTTCCCACACAGGCCCACTGTGACCCAGCCACTATCTTATCTCTGATGTCACTTCACCCCCTGACTCCTGCACCTTCATCTCTGGCCTCCTTACAGCTCCTTATGTGGTCCAGGTACATGCTGTGCTTGGGGCTTTCCAGGCTGTCCCCTCCCTTCCTTCCTCTCAGGGGCCCCAGTGACATCCTCCTAGTCTGTCTGGTCTCAAGATGGAAGCTTCAGTTCTCCAAATATTCTGACTGCCTTTGTATGCACACTCTTTGCTCCTTCCAGTTCGGACTGAGTATCTGTCTTTCCCAACCCACTAGCATGACACCTCTATGAGAGCAGGGATGGCACATGACAATCATTCCTCATCCATTGCTTGACCCAGGGGACCCATGGGACTGCCACATGGCTTGCTCAACAGGATGAACTTGTAATTGTTATCATTGACCATGTCCAGGTTGATGCAAATGATGCAGAAGTAACCCACCTGCTTGTTATAGAGCAGCCCTGGGCCCGAGCTTCTGGGGGTGCACAGTGTGGCCCTGAGTCAAAGAGGATGAGGTACTTTTGGGGGTTAAGGTGACTCCAGGCAACTCCAGGCATGAAGGAAGGGGTCAATTCTCCAAACTGTGGGAGACAGCAAGATCAGGAGAAACCCTGGAGCCTGGAGGAAGGTGATGGTCTCCAGGGGGGTTCAAGAGGCTCTCTTTCAAGGTAGGACTCCTCCACCCCTTTTGTGGGTATGAAGGAGCACTGGTGGGAAGGTAGGACCATGGGATGGGGCTTCAGGGAGAAGTCTGGGCAGGCACCTTCTTCTACTGGCCATTAGGGGACTCAGGGCCAAGTGTATATCCTGATCATAGTTGGAGGTGTTGGCCATGCATGTGGGGATTGATGAAGCTGCATCCCCACTGCTGAGGTTGGAGCCACACTGGAGCTGGGTGCTGGAGTGGGAGGTGCCATTAATATTGGTCTCAGTGGTGGGTTCCTGAAGGCCGGAAGGAAGTGGGACACACCTGAATCCTCCACCAGGACTCCATGCACATCCTCACACTCCCCCTGCCCTCTGTGCTCTAGTTCCCCTGCCATGTGCTCCCTCAGTCCATAGGAGCCATGGGCACCAGCTGCTGGAGAGATCACTCAGCATCTCCCATTTTCTTCAAGGGAAAAGAAGGCCCAGAACAATGGAGGGCTTGGCCCTGTCACAGAACTGGTCAGGAGTACAGCAGTGACCCTCACACTAAACTGTCAATTCCCTGAGCCCTCTCTTAGTCCAAATTGACACTGGGCCTTGAGGCAGCTGCACTTGCCTGCCCTGGACTGGGAATGCATCTGGGAGGTTTTTGGCCTGGAATGTGCTGCT
>JAQZBX010027781.1:12824-28268 GCA_029593785.1 Cabassous unicinctus | reverse complement strand
GATTGAGCCACACCCGCTTCCCCAAATAGTTTCTTAGTCTTTTGTTTTCTTTTATAATTTAGTTATGCTACTCTTTGTTGTACTGAGGCTTTACACATTTATGTAATTGAATGTGTTGGTTATTTCTTATTTATAATTTTTTCATTCCTATAAAAATGGATAATTTATCCTATGATCATTTAGTTTTCTTTGATTTAGAATCTTGTATTTGCCTCTTTAGTCATGTAGAATTTATTTTGGTATATGGGTGAGGTGATTGTTTTCCATTATGTTCTTTTTTCTTACATTAATTATTAAATAATAGAAGATCATTTAAAATGCCTTGCTGGCAGTATTACAATTTTGAAGCTCTTTCAATAATATGTATTGCTGAGTCAAGTAATATTTGTGGTGGTTTGAAGCTGTATGTACCCCTAGAAAAACATGTCCTTAAATTTAATCCATTCCTGTGAATCCATTGTAAGTAGGGCCTTTTGATAAGGTTACTTCAGTTAAGAAGGTGTGGTCCACCTCAATCAGGATGGGTCTTAATCTTATTACTGGAGTCCTTTACAAGGAGAGTGAAATTCAGAAAGACAGAGAAATAGCTACAGGAAGCAAGAAGCTGAAATAAATGGAACCCAGAAAAGAAAGGAGCGACCAGGAGATGCTGCCATGTGCCTTGCCATGTGACAATTTAAAGACCATGGATTGCCAGCAGCCAGGCCCAGGACACCACAGTCTACGGGAAGAAGGCATCACCTTGATGACATCTTGATTTGGACTTTTTCTTAGCCTCAAAACCATAAACAAATGAATTTCCATTGTTTAAGCTGAACCACTGCATATTTCCTTGAGTAGCCTGGAAAACGCAAACAATGTTCTAGGTACATGGAAAGAAAAAATGAAAATAATGCCATTTTTGTCTTTAAGAGGCTCAGAGTGTAGGTAAAAAAAGACTTTAGGCAAAGAAGTGTATAAATAACAACATTCTGTTATCTCACACTGGCCACTGTGTCACTCTTCTGAAAAACTGAAATCTGTTCTCTTCTCTTTTCTACTTCCTTCTGTTTTTGCCACTCCCATTTGTTCGTTTGCTCCATTAGTTCTCTTGCCGGTGCATACTCCTTGACTATCTTTCTTTCTCTTTCTCTCTTTTACCCTCCCTCCTACTTTTCTCTCTTTTTTCCTCTCCTTCACATCTTCTTCTTTATCCCTCTTGTTCCCTTCCCACCATAACTCCTCCACCGATAACGCCTCTTCCTCCAAAAAAAGATATTACTTTCTACATCTCTGGTGAGACATGCATTTCTAAAGCAATGTTAAGGCAGTGGTCAAGAACATGGGCTTACCCCCTTCTCAATTAGAAACAGAGTGGGCATCACCATCCCCAAATCCTCAAGACTGAGGAATGGACAATGGGCTAAAGTAGACTTATTATTATTCTACTATAAACTTATTATTCTAGCAATGGAAGAACTTTTATCATTGATATATAGACAGTGGTCACCAGAGGTTCTGAGGAGAGGGCAAGGGAAGAAATAGGTGTAACATGGGGGCATTTTCAGGACATTGGAATTGTCCTGCATGACAATGCAATGATGGATACAGGCCATTATATATTTTGTAATAACCTACAAACCGTGTGGGACAGATTGTAAACTAAAATGTAAACTGTAGTCCATGGTTAGTAGCAATGCTTCAATATGTGTTCATCAATTGTAACAAATGTACCACACTAATGGAGGATGTTGTTAATATGGGAAGTGTGGGAGGGGAAGGGGGTAGGATATATGGGAATCCCCTATATTTTTTATGTAACATTTATGTAATCTAAAGCTTCTTTAAAAATAAAAAATAAAAAAAAGAACATGGGCTTAGGAAGTAAGAAGACTTGAATTCGAATCTTGGCCTTGTCGTTACTAACTGTATCAATGTGAGCAATTGCAGGCAGCCTTTACTTTACACAGTCCTGATATGCACAAATTTCAGTTGCCACAGTTTAGTTCAATAACAACAGTCCTTCAATCACAAGATTCAAATTTCAGTTACTACAGTATATTGTCTGAATAATTGCATGAAGTACAAACTCCCCTGTTAGCTCTTCAGTCCACAGTCATTATTTACATAACAGAGCCCCATGGTCAGTGACCAATCACGTCATGTCTTTCAAAGTTCATTGGTGATTTGGTCACTGCGTGTCTGTTACTCAGTTTATGCACAGACAAAAAAGCATGCAGTTATGTTGTTTCCTTGTTTGCTGGTGATAAACACACATGCATTTTACAAAAAATGGATAATCAAAAGAGGGAATTTGCCAAAAAAGATGAAAGTGCAGTAAAGAACCCAAAATAGATATTGCTGAAAGAAAAATTTGAATTGAGCATATATGGAGTTATAGAAGAAATAGTTGACCATGGGAATGTTGACCCTGCTGATGTCTGAGAGACTCCAGATAGGCAACGAGATGAACTTAGTGAAGGAAAACTTATTGACATAAATGAATACAGTGGTTGTGACAAAAAGGATGAAGATATCTCAGAGGAAGTGATGCTGGTAATAAACTTCACAATAAAGGAAATGTTAGAGGTATTTCATAATATTGAAAGAGCAAAGGATAAAATATTAAAAACTCATCCAAACAGAAAAGAGGATGACAATTTGCCAAGGCACAAAAAATGATGCTCACTCCATGTCATAAGTTATATGACAGGAAGATGGCAAACGCTGTTTAATCTACTCCATGAGTTTTTAACAAGGAAATAAAACACTTTAATTCTTTTAAATCACAATGTACTAAATAATTAGTTGTACTATTTTTTTCATTTCCTATACATTAATAATAGGCAGTTAGAGAGTTTTTAGTGTTTTCATAAAACTTTTAAAGGTCATAGAACAATAGTAAATTTCCCTTTGATGATTAGGAGTGCTCTGCATGGTTTCAGCTTGTATGGTCATTTTTATGGAGCTGCACTGCCATGCAAAGGGAAGACTTCCTATTCTTAACTTCTCTAAACTTTAGTTTCTTGATATGTGAAATGAATAATAACTCAAAGGATGGGTGTGAAGATTAAATGAGATAATGCATATAAAGTGTTTAGAGCAGCTAGAACTCAGTAAACTTTAAATATAAAAAAATCCATTAATAATATTATATCATTACTATCAGCCACCTCCCCAAAAGCAATATAAACATGTTAGGATTGATGAAATTGTAATTGTTTAAGCAAAATAGCTTGTGTTAAATATTGGGATTAATTGAGAAAACAATAGAGTGAGTTAGTTTAAAAGAAAATATTTTTCTAACCATCAGGGAATTAGCCTCCCCAGGTGCCTCACTAGAACAAGGGCAATATCAATCTTGCTAATAAAATAAAATATTCAAACTCATTTCCTTGAACTTGTCTGGAGAAGGGAAAGTGGTAAGGTGACCTAGCAGTCTAATTTCAGGAAGTTCAAATCTTATTTTGTTCAAACTCCAGCATTTCTTTTCTGTTTTCTTTTTGAACTGAGAACCAACAGTATAGAGGAGACCAGAAGTCATTATTAGAAGAGTGGGGAGTTGTGGTGGGTGGGAATTTAATCAAATGGTTCTCTGCAGTATTTCTACAGAAGCTCATAATTATTCTCTGGATGAATTGTACCCACCTATTTATAAAAACAGGGATTAGTGAACACGAGAGAGAGAGGTCATTAAAATCCACTTCACTTTACCAATTGTTGTCATATGTTCTCCTCTTCACATCTTTTGGAAAAAAGTAAATATCGTTGATTTAATTTTTAATGCTCTCACTACTTTAGTCTGAAACCATTACTTACAAAAATAAAAATGCAATGCTCTACAAAATATAGAGCATTCATGAAGCCTCAACTCAGATTAAAACTGATCAAATCCCTGTTGCCAAAGAATCAAATCCAAGTTCCTGAGCACAGCACTTAAGTCCCTCTCCTTTTGGCACCACTTTTCTCATCCAACTTCATCTCATTTTCTACTCCTAGGTTTCAGCAATATTTTTCTCCTTCTTGTCCTTGAAACACACGTTCATTCCCACCCCAGTGTTCTTATTCTTGCCTTCTCCTTGCCTCAAAATGACCTTCCCTCTCCTCTGTCCAAATGATGCCCACTCTTCAAAGCTCAACTCATGCCCCACATCCTCAGTGAGGTCTTCCTCTGCTGCTCTATTCCCCATCAATCTGACCTTTCTCTGACCTTCTATAGCACCTATGGGTCACACCAGTGTCCTTTGACACTGGGTCTTTCAAGGTCTTGTTGTATTGCTCAATCATGGTTTGATTTCCTGAAGGGCTGACACTCTAATATATTTATATTCCATTTAGTTCAAACTAAAAACATAGTTTGCTAGTGCAGCTTCTTGGGGACAAAGGTAATGTCTTGATCATCTCTATTTTATAGTGTCTAGCATATAGTAGGAGCTCAATAAATAATTACTAAATAACTGAATAACAAAATAGATATAATTTAGCATATAAAAATATTCACCTTGATTTCCCCCCTCCTCATCATTCTAAGAAAATCTATCCTTTGTCTCTTTTCACAGTCTTTCTGGGAGACAAGCTTTCTCAGAAGGGACTACTACATCGTGTATTCCTCGTCCTTTTGTGTGGTCCACAGGGGCCTGCCTGGTGCTCTCCTCAGACCGGTTTATGTGAGTCCTGAACAACGACAAGGCCAAGGAAACGAGCTGAATTTTATTTTTAAATTACTATAAAAATAACTATTTGAAATAAATATATTTTGCTCTCTGAACTGATTGACTCTTTTCGTATCATATAGACATTGCATGAGCATCACTTTCTAATCAGCTAATTTGAGAAGACATTACCATTCTAAATTTACAGTGTCAAAATGAAGAGAATCTTCTAAGTTAAATGTGTTTCTCTGTAAGTACATATGTGTGCATTTTATGTACACACATACAAATGTTTTATATAGATATATTCTATATATATGTACCTGTTACCAGAATCTACTATATAATTTTTATTGAAAATACTATGTGCATTGATATAAGTAAACACAAATGACAGAGGAAGAAAATATAAACTTTTAGAGATATTCGGGAAAGGGTGGTGGCAGCAGCAGATAGACTAAGATTTAAAAGTTCAATGAAAGTGGTCATTTGAATGTTCAGAGGAAAACAGACTGAGAGTAGAAGGCTCAGTCTTGTCCAATTTTTCGATCCTTCTCACTTTAATAGGTTTAAATTGACATGAGGGGAAGGTGAACTACAATCACATATACCAATCTTGTCATAAACTTCGCTTTGTTCTAAAAGACTCAATTTCAATCATTCAAACCTACTTCAATGATGGCTGCCGGCCTTTTCACACATGTGACAGATCCACAGTGGTTCAAGTCTCCCCCTGTGGCCCAGCTTCACACCAGCGGCTAGCATGATAGCAACAGGTGCTTCTTCTGGTTCTTTGCCTAAAAAGAGAGACTCCAAACCCCTTAGCATTCCTTCCTCAGGCCTACATAAAAACTAATCTCCTTTCATCTTTATGAATTGGCTTATATTTACATTTTATATTAATGGAGTCATACAATATGTAATACTTTGTATCTGGTCTCCTTCAGATAGTATAATTTTTTTGTCTGATATTAACATTGCATAGTATTAACTTACATTTGATTAGCTTCAAGGAAAAATGGTCTTATATATGCAATTTTACCCATATTCATATTTCACATAATATATTTATATTTCACATAATATATTTAGTTCATAATAGGGCAACATACAGTATTTTTCTTTTTGTGTTTGGCTTGCTTCACTCAACATAATGTCCTCCAGGTCCATCCATGTTGTCATATGTTTCACGACTTCATTTCTTCTTACTGCTGCATAAAATTCCATCATGTGTATACTCCACAATTTGTTTATCCATTCTTCAGTTGATGGACAACTGGGTTGTCTCCAACTTTTGGCTAATGTGAATTATGCTGCTATGAACATCAGCGTGCAGATATCTATTCATCTCACTGCTCTCAGTTGTTCTGGGTATATACCTAGTAATGGTATTGCCGGGTCACATGGCAAGTCTATATTCAACTTCGTTAGGAACAAACAGTCCTCCACAGTGGTTGTACCATTCTATATTCCCACCAACAGTGAATAAGCATTCCTATCTCTCCACAACCTCTCCAACATTTACAATTTTCTGACTTTTTATTAGCGGTCAGAAATGTGAAATGATATCTCATTGTAGTTTTGATTTGAATTTCCCTAATCGCTAGTGGTATGACCATTTTTTCATGTGTTTCTTCACTATTTGTATTTCTTCTTTGGACAGCTGTCTTTCAAGTCTTTTGCCCATTTTAAAATTGGATACTTTGTCTTTCTATTGTTGAGTTGTATGATTTCCTTATATATCATGGATATTAAACCCTTATCAGATATGTGATTGTCAAATATTTTCTTCCATTGAGTCAGCTGTCTTTTCACCCTTTTGGCAAAGTCCTTTGAGGTGCAAAAATATTGAATTTTGAGGAGGTCCCATTTGTCTATTTTTTCTTTTGTTGTTCATGCTTTGGGGCTTAAGGTTTAAAAAACTACCGCCTACCACAAGATCTTGACTATTTTCCTACATTTTCTTTTAGAAGTTTTATGGTTTTTGTTTTTATATTTAAGTCCTTGATCCATTTTTATTTAATTTTTGTATAAGGTGTGAGATAGGGGTCCTCTTTCTTTCTTTTGGATATGGCTATCCAGTTCTTCCAGCACCATTTGTTGAATATACTGTTATGGCCCAGCTGGGTGGGCTTAATAGCCTTGTCAAAAATCACTTGACTATAGATGTGAGGGTCAATTTCTCAGCTCTAGATTCAGCTCCATTGGTCAATCTGTCCTTATGCCAGTACCATGCTGTTTTTACCACTGTAGCTAAGTAATATATGCCTTAAAGTCAAAAAGTGAGAGTCCTCCAACCTTGTTCTTCTTTTTTAAGACATTTTTTTGTTATTCAGGGTCCCTTACCCTTCCAAATAAATTAGATTGGCTTTTCGATTTCTGCAAAAAAGGCTGTTGGGATTTTTATCAGGATAGCGTTGAATCTGTAAATCAGTTTTGGTAGAATTGACATCTTAACGATATTTAGTCTTCCAATCCATAAACACTGAATGTCCTTCCATTTATTTAAGTCTTCTTTTGTTTCTTTTAGCAGTGTTTGTAGTTTTCTGAATACAGGTCCTTTATGTCCTTGATTAAGTTTATTCCTAAATATTTGATTGTTTTAATTGCTATTATAAATGGAATTTTTTTTCTGATTTCCTCCTCAGATTGCACATCAGTAGTGTATAGAAAAGCTATTGATTTTTGCACATTAATCTTGTATCCTACCACTTTGTTGAACTCATTTATTAATTCTAGTAGCTTTGTTGTGGATTTTTTGGGATTTTCAAGATATACGATCGTGTCATCAGCAAATAGTGAAAGTTTTACTTCTTCCTTTCCTATTTGGATCTAGCCTAATTGCTCTAGTTAGAACTTCTAGCACAATATTGAATAATAATAGTGACAGTGGGCATCCTTGTCTTGTTCCTGATCTCAGTTGGAAAGCTTTCAGTCTTTCACCATGGAGTACAATGCTAGCTGTAGGGTTTTCATACGTGCATTTTATCATATTGAGAAACCTTCCTTCTATTTCTATCTTTTGGAATGTTATCAAGAAAGGGTGCTGTATTTTGTCAAAAGCGTTTTCTGCATCAATTGAGAGGATCATGTAGTTTATTACACCAACTGATTTTCTTGGTTTGAACCACTCTTGCATGCCTGGGATAAAACCCACTTGATTGTGGTGTATAATTCTTTTAATGTGCTTTTGGATTCTGTTTGCAATTATTTTGTTGAGAAATTTTATGTCTATATTCATTAGAGATATTGGTCTGTAATTTTCTTTTTTCGTACTATCTTTATCTGGTTTTGGTATTAGGGTGATGTTGGCTTCATAGAATGAGTTTTGTAGCATTCTTTCTTGTTCACTTTTTTGGAAGAGCTGAGCAAGATTGGTATTAGTACTTGAGTGATTGGTAGAATTCACCTGTGAAGCCATATGGTCCCTGGCTTTTCATCTTTGGGAGATTTTTGATTACTGTTTCAATCTCTTCATTGTGATTGGTTTGCTGCAGTCTTCTATTTCTTCTAAAGTCAGTGTAGGTGGTTCATGTGTTTCCAGGAATTTGTCCATTTCATCTACATATTCTAGTTTTTTTGGCATATAGTTGTTCATAGTATCCTCTTATGATCTCTCTTATTTCTACGGGGTCGGTGGTAATGTCCCTCCTCTCATTTCTGATTTTATTTATTTGTGTCTTCTCTCTCTTTCCCTTTGTCAGTCTAAGTAAGGGTTTGTTAGTTTTGTTGATCTCAAAGAAATAACTTTTGGTTTTTGTTGATTCTATTGTTTTTTTTCTTCTTCTCCTCAATTTCATTGATTTCTGCTCTGAGCTTCACTATTTCTTTCCTTAGGCTTGGTTTGGGATTAGTTTGCTGTTCTTCCAGGTGTGCATTTAGATCATCAATTTTATTCCTTTCTTCTTTTTAAATGTAAGCATTAAGGGCTATACATTTCCCTCTCAGCACTGCCTTTGTGGTGTCCCATAGGTTTTGATATGTTGTTTTCTCATTTTCATTCATCTAAAGTTATTTGCTGAATTCTCTTACAATTTCTTCTTTGACCCACTGCTTATTTAAGAGTGTGTTGTTTAATCTCCATATATATATGAATTTTCCCTCTTTCTGTCCATTATTGATTTCCAGCTTCAGTCTGTTATGATTGGAGAAAGTGCTTTGAATAATTTTAACCTTTCTAAATTTGTTGAGACTTGTCTTGTGACCCAACATATGGTCTATCTTGGAAAAGGATCCATGAGCACTTGAAAAGAATATATATCCTGCTGTTTGGGTATAGTTAGATGTCTGTTAGGTCTAGTTCATTTACCATATTATTCACGTTCTCTATTTATTCTCTGTCCAGATGGTCTATCCAACACTGAGAGTGGTATATTGAAGTCTCCAATTATTATTGTAGAGACATCTATTTCTCCCTTCAGCATTGCTGGTGGGTGCCTCAAGTATTTTGGGGCACTGATGTTAGGTACATAAATATTTGGAATGGTTATTTCTTCTTGTTGAATTGCCCCTTTTATTAATATATAATGAACTCCTTCATCCCTTATAACAGTTTTGCATGTAAAATCTACTTGGTCCTATATTAGTATTGCTACTCCAGCTCCCTTTTTGGTTACTATTTGCATGGAATATCTTTTTCCAACCTTTCTCTTTTAACCTGGTTGTGTCCTTACATCTGAGATGAGTCTCTTGTAGACAATATATAGATGGTGTCATATTTTTAAATCCATTTTATCAGTCTCTTTTGATTGGAGAGTTCAATCCATTAACATTCAATGTTATAACTTGTAAAGGCATTACTTACTTTATCCATTTTGACCTTTGGCTTTCAGCTGTCGTATCATACTACAGTCTATTTTTTTACCCTTCCTAATAATCTTCATTTCTACACTCTTCTCCAAGTTTCTTGCCCTTGTTTTTTTCCTTTCAGGCTCCTGCAATCCCATTTATTATCTCTTGTAACTCTGGTCTTTTGGTAATATATTCTATCAGTTTTTGTTTGTCTGTGAAGACTTTGAACTCACCCTCATTTTTGAAGGACAGCTTTTCTGGATACAGAATTCTTGGCTGGCAGTTTTTTTCTTTCAATATCTTAAATATATCATACCACTGTCTTCTCTCCTCCATGGTTTCTGATGAGATGTTAGCACTTAATCTTATTGAGTTTCTCTTGTATGTGATGCTTGGCTTTTCTCTTGCTGCTTTCAAAATCTCTTTATCTCTGATATTTGTCATTCTGAATAGTAGGTGTCTCAGAGTAGGTCTATTCATGTGTATTCTGTTTGGGGTGCATTGCCCTTCTTGGACATTGATATTTATGTCTTTCATAAGGGTAGGGAAATTTTCAGTCATTATTTCCTCAACTATTCTTTTTGGCCCCTTTCCATTTTCTTCTCTTTCTGGGAGGCCAATAATGCATATATTTTTGCATTTTGCATTGTCATTCAGTTCCCTAAGACCCTGTTCCATTTTTTTCCATTCTCTTCTCTTTCTGTTTTCCTGTCTTTTCCAGTTCAGATGTTCTGTCTTCAAAATCACTAATTCTGTCTTCAAGCAGTTTTTATGTATGTGCCTCTTATGCATTTTTAATCTCAACCATCATGTCTTTCATTTCCATAAGGTTCTGTTACTTTTCTTTGCAGACTTTCAAATTGATTTTTATGCTCGTCAGCATCTTCTTAATATCCTTTATCCTTTAGTCATATTTTCTTTAAATTGATTTAGGAGAGTTGTGTGATTATCACTGATTAATTGCCTTAAACCATGAATCTCTTCAGAATATTTGGTTTGTTCCTTTGGCTGGGCCATCTCTTCCTGTTTCCTAGTATGGCTTGTAATTTTTTGCTGATGTCTAGGCATTTGATATGTTGGTGGATTTACTCTAATGGACAATTTCTCTCTCTTGCCTATTGTTATTATTTTTTCACAGTTCTTTGATATTTGGTTCAACTTATCCTATGTCTTAAAATTGCCCAGCTTATGCTACCAAAAACTGTGCCAGGGACACACTAATGGGGTGCAGACTTTCTCCCAGGGGTGAAGTAAAGAGAGTTCTAAAAGCAGTTTCTGTTCATGTAATTTCCACACCAGCCAGCAGATAGCACTTGCTGGCACACGTTTCCACAGAGGTGTATCTCTCTCTGTATTCCTTTGCTTTCGTCTGGCTAGACCCGAGATTCAGAGTGGGCTCTGCTGGCCAAATTTACTGAAAAAAAAGGCCCCCACTCCCTCTCCCTTTTCCCTTGTATCAGGTGGTAGGGAGGAAGACATCTGTTACCCTCTCAGTCAACTTCAATGTGCCATGTGTTTTACGGCAGCTGAAAAATCTCAGGAGTGGGGCAGGGGAGCCTTTCCTGGTGGCTGGGAGGTTTAGTAACTCATAGTTTGTTGTTCTGGATTCTTTGTCTCTCTGTCCCTTACCCTTCTGGGAATTGTGATGCACTCTCCTTGTCTGCTGACCCCCAAAGCAGGTCCCTCTGGAAGCTTTAGGCTCTTTCTCTGTTGTTTTTCTGAGAACACCGAACCTTTTCTGCTAATCCAATGCCATGTTGCCACAATCCCCATCTGTTACATTTTAACTTGTGTCCTGGGACATGCAGACAGCTGCGTAATGCAGGCCGAGTTTCTCTTAGGAAGGGGGATCCAGGGCCCAGGACCCCTGGGACCCCCATAGGTGGAAATGTTTTGGTAATGGATAGTGGTGATGGGTAGCACAATTTGGAACACAGAAGCACTGAAATACATATCTGAATATGGTTAAAAGGGAAATGTTAGACAGTATATATGTTAGAGTAAAAATTTTAAAAATCTATGGAACTACACTATACAAACAGTGAACCTTAAGTTAAGCCATGATAATAGCCTGGCTTAATTAATAGTACAATTCTAAAAATGTGCTATCATCAATTGTTACAAATTTTCCACACCAATGCAAGGTGTTGGTGGTGGAGTGGTGTGTGGGAGCCCTGTATTTTATGCATGATTGCTCTGTAAACCCACAACTTCTCTAATAAATAAAAAAAGGCAGAAAAGACACTATTACTATTCTAAGACACTTGTAGGACAGCCTTATACAAATATACTTAAAACATCTTTTTCTTTGCTTTTTTTTTCTGGGAGCTATTGGAAACAAGAATCTCTGATTTATGAGGCAATTCCAGGTCATGTTCCTGCAAAACAGAAAGTCATGAAGTTTCACATTGTTAGACAGTCTGTGAGCACGTTTCACGAGCTGGCACTAAGCACCTTCTCAGGTCAAAATACCCATCACCTCTGCTAAGACCACACTTGTATAGGAATAAACTGGAATTCCCGGCAAGTACTGAGCTGTCACTTGGCATGAATCCCTACTTATACAAAGGAAACTCATCAGAGCTTACACATATTCATATTCACTTGGTGCACTGCAGTATTCTAGTGTGACTGTGGGAGAGAGTGAGGGAGCATTTTGAACAGGGGAAAGGAGCAGGGAACTGCTTATATCACTCTTTTTGGAGCCTGATTATAATTCAAAGATGGCAGCAAATATCTTTACAGAGCATGAGGAATAACAGCAATAACCTTTCTAATTACAAGGAAGACTAATACATTGACTTAGGATATTCCTGGAAAGAATGATGGAGTTGCTCCTTGTGGCCAAGGCTGCTCAGAAAGAGTATTTCTAGAACACAAGTCTCTTTGGTGGTGTGATAGGGCTGTTAGACAGCTTGCAGGAATGAATGTTCAGCCCAAGAGTGAAATTCTGAGTCCATAGAAACAGTCTGGGAATGGAAATAGATCTTAATGTTTGAGGGCTTATAACATGTCAGACCCAAGTGGAGACAGATGCCAATTCTATAGTGAAAAACCAGACAGAGATGAGCCATAGTTCTCAAATGGTTCTCTGAGGCACAGATGTACCTTGGCACCTTTTAAGATGTGTGGCCAAATTTTAATTAATGTGTAAAATTTACTTTTGCTGCAACCAAGAATACGTACAGTTATGGCAATACCTGTTAGAACATTGAGTCAGGAGGGTTATGTAGCAAGTGTAGAGGGAGTATAATTTCTGCAATATTCCAGTAAACAGGCAATCTTTCTTTGCTGCTGGCTTAGACTCCTCTTTTCCTGCTCACTCCTTGAAATTTATTATTCAGCTAGGAATGCTTGACTCCTGCTCTATCCTGGTCATTATCCTTGGACAATCTTTTTTAAGCACTTGGCTTCACCTAGCACCTATACACTCAGCAATGTTTGAATCATGATTCTGCCACTTTCGACTTCAGTGATTAAGAACAAGTTTCCTTACTTATAAAATGAAATTTTAATACCTGCTTTACAGAGGTGATGTGAGAAGAAGATACTGTATACAAAGCACCTGCATATAGTTGAGTACCTATTTGTAAACATGCCTCTAGCCCAGTTCTCTCTCCAAGAAGATAAAACTGTCTGTTGGACATCTCCCCTGGATATTCCATTGGCATATCAGTCATTATGTCCCTTCTTTAACTCATTACCTCCTGAAACCCTCTCTTCCTGAATTTGCTGTCATTAGTTAATCACTCTATAATGAACCTTCCAGATATCTGAAAATCACCCTCGATTTCCTTCTCTTTTGTTCTCCACATTGAATTAGTCATTCACTTTAACCAACTTTGACTTGAAACCCTCTTTTCCATCGCTTACTATGAACTCCTTGGTTTGGGACCTTTGCAACTCTTACTCAGATTACCACAGAACTTTCCAAATTGGAAAGTACTACTTCCCTCAAATCAGTCCTTGACTCTGCTGCCAGATTATTATCACTGAAATAAAAATCTGATCAGGTAACTTTCCTGCTCAAAACTTTCAGATGATCCACATCTCTTACAAGTTCAGTCTCTGCACAGAATATAAGTACCCCCCTTACCACTCCAGGCTTGCCTTCTCTCATTCTCTGCCACAACACTTTTATCTTTCTTCCTTCCTTTCTCTTACAATGGGAGCCTTTCTTTCCCATGTTCAAGGGTGTTCCCTCACTCTCTGCTCTGGAATTCTTGCCCATTATCCCCTTTCTCTCATCTCTCTCTCCTCACTTATTCTCCTAGGAACACTCAAATGTGCTCATGTCCCTCACCGTCATCTATAAACCTATGTTTTACCCTCTTGAAAACCAAATTTTCTAGGAGAGATATCTACATTAAATGCTTCTCCAGCTCATTTTCAGTCATCCTTCATTCTATTTCAGTCTGGCTTCCTCCCTCATTACTTGAGTGAGCTTGCTTTTTCCTGATGCTAAGTTCAATGGAGGGTCCTAGTCCTTGACTTCTTGGCAGCCCTTGACACTATGGGCCCTTCCCTTCTTTTAAAACCCCCTCTTGCCTTGGCCTCTGTAGTATCCTTCACTCCTGATTTTGCATTTACTTCTCTGGCTAATTCTTCTCTGGTCTCCTTAGGAGACGTTTCTTCCTCCACATACTGGTGGTTCCCCAGGGTTCTGTCCTTTTACTCTCTCTGGGGGATCACATTCTCTCTCACCATCTCATAACCATTTATGTGCTGATGACATCTCAGTCTAAAATCCAGACTTCTCTTCTAACTTTAGAACTATATAACCATTTGCCATCTGGACATTTCCACTTTGAGGTTCTGCAGATATCTTTAACTCAATATGTCCCCAACTGAACTCATTATTCTCATCCTATCTAAACCCCTATGCTTATTAACTTATTTACTGTTTATGTTCTGTCTTCTCAGCTGGAATACAAGCTTCATGAAAGTAAAGTCTTTGAAATGTTCACTACTGTTTCCTCTCCATTAGAACAGTTCCAGGAATCTAGTAGGCACTCACTAACTGTGGTTTGAATGAACGAAGTGCATTTTATCTCTGCCTGTGAATGACACCACATTGCCTAAGCAGAAAATTCAGTTTCAGTTTTGACTCCTCCTTCCCCTGACTTCCAAAATATATCAAATCAATTGTAAGTTCACTGATTGTACTTACTAAAGAATTTGCAGAAAACGTTTTCAGCTTGCTTTCAGTTGCTGGTTGCATGATTTTTCAAATCCTAACCAGTGGTAGAGTGGGAACCTTCTTACCGTTTGCAGCCTGTCTCTATCTTCAGACAAACAAGCCCAGTTTATTCCTATGTAAAATTACATTAGACCACCTGGTCCTTGATTCCAGCAGATTCTGACCTGTGAAATTTCATTTCATTTTTAAAGAATGATATAGGAAAAGGTAATCATGTTATTTCTTGGAGAAAAATTTAATCATGTAAAATACATTGATGTCAGGAAATGCTTTCTTCAAATCTAACCTGAGATCTTCATGCTATTCTTTAGATTCATGTTCCTTGTCTGTAATGGAGAAAATACCCAAAGGATCTTTTTTTACTGTAGCTCCAAACCTCGGGTGCCTTGGAGTCCATGATGAGATAGGGTAACTACGAGAGCTTGGATTTATCATAACAGTGGCTAACAAATATCATAACAGTGACTAACAAGTATTTTATCGTAGCCCCAAACCTTGGGTGTCTTGGATGCCATGATGAGATAGGGTAACTAAGAGAGCTTGGATTTATCTAACAGTGGCTAACAAGTATTGAATGCTTACCACGTACCAGGAATAAAGCTAACTGTTCATGAGTTAATGCATATAAATTCTCAGAACAACCCTATAAGTACAATTATCTCCATCTCAGAAAGCTGGGGGCAGAGAATGACTATATAACTTGCCAACATGCACAACTCTAGGAAATTTGGCAAACCTGGGATCTGAATTCCAGAGTCTGGCTCAGGACCTCAGCCTTTGTCACTGCTATAAGGCCTTTATACATAAAAAGTTTTTACATAA
>JAQZBX010027781.1:0-12724 GCA_029593785.1 Cabassous unicinctus | reverse complement strand
TAGGAAACCTACACCCACCCCATTCTTAACAGGTTTATATTCTAGACATCCACTTGAATGAAGCTTTGTCACATATTGCAATTGTTCAAGAGCCTGGAAGAATGTTGGGAGAAGTATCAAGGAGCAATAATATTGTTTATGAACTCTGGCATTTTCCTTCTTTTTGGAATCCCAGAGCTGTCAGTGTGGAGGAAAAGAAGTTCACAGCCCAAGTGGTCCTCAATGCTCCCCACACTATACATGGAGACAATATTGCTCCAAATACTAAATATTCATAAAAACTTACAAAAGGCAGGTAATTATATAAAATGAGCTTGTTCCACGTCACTCTCTTGTTAAGAAATGCTCCTGTGGCTTTGGCCACCAACTAACATTTCCAGCCCCATTACCTCCCACTTTCTACCATTCCTGTGAAGATTCAGCAGCCCCTCACCCCGTCTTTTTATTCCATGACCATGAGCCATACATTCAGATCTCTGTGCTTTTGTATACTCTCCTTCTTTTATCTAAAGCTGCACTTTCCAATACTGTTGCCACTAGTCACATGTGGCTATTTATATTTAAATTTAATTTAAATTTAATAAAATCAAATATTCAGTTCCTTGGTCATAATAACCACATTTCAAGTGCTTAATAGCCACACGTATAGATGGTGCAGATGTAGACATTTTCATCATCATAGAAAGATCTATTGGACAGCCCTGCTCTAAAGTTCCTTGATCCCCTCAGAACCCCCAACTTCTCAGCCCCTCAGAGTCTTACTCATTTTCAAATTCCCACTCAAAAGTTACCCTTTCATGAAGCTTTCTTTGATGTCTTCCTGTAAGCTACTTCCCATTGCACTTTTATTACATCTCTGATACAGTACATATCAATTCTTTCATTTTAATTGTGTATGTGGTTATTTCCCCCACTTGGATGTTACAAAAGTAAGAGAAGGGACTCTATGTCTTCATCTTTATATCCTCATCACAGATCCTGACATAGCAATTATTATTATTATTATTATTTGGATGATTGGTTTGGGATTGAAGACAAAGTCTGTGACCTTACTTTCTTTTTTCTTCATCATTCCTCTAGAGAAGAAAAGAGAATGGTGTATAATGTTTTCATGGTATTCCATGGAAGACTGAGGAAAAGCAGGGGCATCTTTCTGGCCCTCTATGGCTGGGTTCCTAAGATGTGCTGGTCTCAGGAGCCCTGACTGCTCTGCTGCCTATAACTCGTCTCTGAACTCTGACAGGTGAATGTGGGGGTGGAAATGATGGTGCTCACTAATTATACCTTCAGCCCACATTCTTCTATCAAAGTGTCGACTGCTGGCTCCCCCAAAGCCCTGCAGCCCAACCTACATAGATTTTCACCTACGTACATGATACCAGTTAACCTCTGAAAATGCCTCAATTCCTAGAAGTTTTGGAAAAGGAAAAGGTTCATTTATGTGGTTAATATATAACAATTTCATAACAATTACTGTCTCTGAGACTATAAAATTATGTTTATGTTTTGAAAGAGTGTAATATTCGGCAGTTTTCATTTCAATGAATTCATCACAGAAAAGGAAAAATAGATTATAATGCAACAAAAAGCATTTAAAAAGTCATGATAAAGAAGAATTTCATGAGGCAATTCAACCCCGTAAGGAGACTTTAGAAAGCTATGAAAATCGATGATGCATGCTTTTAGAGCAGGGAGAGACAGCCTGGTACAGCAGAAAGAAAAGAGTTGCAGAGTCAGGAGACCAGCGTTCAAATCTTCACCAGGTAATATATAAACCCAGTTAAGTTGGGGATGATTAAGTTGCTCTGCCTAATTAATAAAACAAGGCAAATTATACATTTCTAGAGACAGAGTAGGAAAAAAATGTAAGGAAGGTCAAACTCCAGCCTGTGGACCATTCCCATCATAATTATTAAGAGGGATAAATGATTATTAAAAATTAAGATTCCTAAGGCCCACACCAAACTTACTGACTTACGTGACTAATGCACCATAAAGTTTAAGAATGCTGGTTAAAAACCAGTGAAGGGCTGGGATGATGAGCAGGCCCTGACTGGGGTGAGGTAAGTGAGGCATCTGCCTCGGTGCAAAATTTAAGGGGACACCAAACAAACAAACAAACAAAAACCCTTAGTAATCAAGATAAACAAATATTTTAAAATCAAAATTAATTTCGAAAAAGTCCATGATGAGCAAAATAAAAAAAATTTAAATGAGGAGAGGATCACTATTACTGATTTTTCCCCCCTTTTATCTCAGGCTCAGTGCTGTTGGTAGGCAGGAGCCAAAGGGAAAGGCTGTCCCCTCGATTGTTCAGAACATTATTTTCTAATAAATTTAAAGGTGCTGTTTTATAATCCCTCTCAATTTCCCCAATGTCCAACAGAATGTTGCTATGCACATCTGCCTTGCCATACTGTTATTTTAGGGAAATCAAAGAAAAAGAGTTTGGTTTACATTTGGGTCACAGTAGTCCAGCAAGAGAAGACACTCATAGGAGGTAAGATGTGAATGCCAGGAAGAATTGAAGGGAACTAAGAAACCCGAACAAGAGGAGACTAATAAAAACCCAGGCACTTTGTAAAAATCAGTGTTGATACTGGGAGAAGTGATGGAGCAATCACTTGGTCTCTCTTTCTGTGTTGGATTCAGCTTTAGCCATTTACATTTCAAGGCAAAGGCAATGGTATTCAAAATCAAAGATTTGGAGGGAAGAGTGGGGAAAGGCAGCTAAAGAAAGTCTTTATACAGATGCCAGGATTTTCAAGGTTATTATAGGATATAATATTGACTCTCAGGAAATGGGGAGGGGGTAAAATATTTTCTTGTTGACCAGAATTTACTCCAATTTTATTGAATACTGTTGGTTCACTTTCCCTTAACAAATTCACAAATACTTTAAAGGTTACAAAGGGGAAATATATTGAAAAATAAAAAGGAAGTAAGAAGAAAACAAGAAAAAACAAGAACATATGACATTGTCTATTCTGAATACAGCCTCTCTCATCTCTTCAAGCATGGCATAGCAGGCAGATCATGGGATTGGAGTCAAATTCTGGGTCTATCAATTTATATTTTTGTGATCTTAAACAAGATCTTACTCCACTATTTTTCTCACTTGTAATAGGGGAGTTCCAATGCCCTCTTCATGGGGTTGAATTGATTACAAAATGGAAGGCCATTTATGAGCAGTACCTACGCGTTCCTTTCTCCCTCCAGACTCCACTGACCACTTCACTGTTCTTTCCATGTAATGGTTTAACTCTTTCCAAGTGTTGGTCCTTCCTAGATTAGGAAAAAGGTCTATCTTTAGTCACTATTCCAGACCATTCAGTTTAGACTGCAAAGAAGCAGATGTGATTCTCTGGGACCCAAGAGCTGCTTCCCAGAGAGTGTGTCTGACAGCAGGATGAGGTGTCTGGACAAGCCAGGAATCCAGATGCAGTGGGCAGAACTTAAAAGAAAAGGGATGTTGGCATTTCTCTTTCCAAGGGAATGAATCAGAACTGGGTTTATCCAACCTCTCCCAATCACTAGGGATTTAGGCAAATCTCTTCATCTTTTTGAGCTATTTGGGGATAATATATAAATTACTTTGTCTTTTAAAGTAATTGTGATGGTAGAAATAAATAACTTACATGACCATGATTTTTGACATATAAATTATATTAGTTAGGATACATTTTTGGAAGCTACAACCAATATCCCCAAAGTGAAAGTGAATGAAACAAGATAAAAGTCAGTCTTCAATAGATATTTTTAAGTTAATAATTAGTTTAGGGTACCATTTCTGCCCACATTGCTAGATGTTTTCTGTAGATTCTTTCCCTAGTTCCCTCACATCACTAATTATCTCTACATTCAATTTAATTCAACAAACATTTAGTGAATGTCTACAATATGTGGTGATGTGATACAGAAATAATCTCCTTTCTCAGGGAGCTGATCATCTAGAAGAGCTATCCTATAGTACATGATATCCCACACATCAAATGGAATATGTATCATTTCCAATAATGGAGGAGGACTAGTCCATTGCAAACACAAAAGTACTAGAAACATTTTTCTAAAAGTAAGTTAGACATGCATTTCAAAGGGTGTGTCTCTATAAATTATAGTTGTCAGTAAGCTATAAGGACATCAAGAAGTGAATGAACTGTGCTTCTACTCAGGGTAAAATCATACTGAAAAGGGCTTTCCTTTGGGATCTACCAACTGCAGTCACTCAGTAAATGCAATCCATCATTTGTGTCTCCATTTACCAACAAAATTGCACTCTGTTTCTACAGTCACTTGTGACTGAAATGTTCTAGCATTTTTCTTACTCAAATGAATGCTCCCAATATCTCACTGGACTGGCTGAATATTTTCTAGTTTAGGCACCCAGGCGGAATGGCTGACTCAGAGCAACATCAGCTGGAAGCCAAAAAGAGAAGTTCAAATCAGGTTAGCTTGGTTTTTCTAAGACTCAATCTCACCCACTGTAGAATGACAGAACAAGCAGCAGTCTGATCATTAACTAAACACTGTCACATTTGAACCTCGCAGAAATGGAGCTGCTTAAGAGCTGGTGTCAAGGTAATTTTGTCCATCATTCTTCTTATATAGTATCTAACACAGTAGCATGTACAACCATGTGCTTAATAAAGACCACCAGTTTTATTCGATGAGTAGAGTCTGTCTGGTTTATGACATTCCATAAAAAAAGATGTTACTTAGATCACATAAAATGACCAATATTCAAGATGATTATCTAGTTGGCAAGAAATCTATGCTTACTTGGTTTACAATTGCTCCTTAACATTTTCTATTTCATTTCTCCTCCCTGTTCCACAGAAGGTGAGTGAGAGCAATCTTCTCTACGAGCACCAGTTTTTTAAGGGCTTTGTTTCTACCAAGAATAGGAATAAAAGAACTTTCCCTCAGGGTTTTGTGCAGTCCTCTTCTCTGGGGTATCAACTCTGTGGATGTTGCTGCCGTAGTCCAAAGGTAAAACTTTCTTCCTTGTTCTTTGAGTTCTAGAGTCATCCAAATCCCTTCTGTTCAACCACATCAGACTTACTGCCTGACATATTTTTAAAACACATTTTGCATAATGTCCACATTTCGGTCCTGAAATGAAATTTCATCCACAATAAAAAAACAATATATCCTATTTAAAGATTAGATAAAAGTAAATAAAGTAAATTTATTATAAAATAATGTATATTTCCATATTAAGTATGGGGGAATAAATACACTAGGAAGCAAAATGAAGTATTCAGATGAACCCACATGAAGAATTGCTGTGAATGTGACAGCTACAAATGCATTTGATGTGTGTTGCAGTGGTTACTCAAATATCATGTCATTAGGACCCCTTAATAACTATGATAACCAAAACATCTCCACACTTTCCAAAACTGACCCCTTTGAGAGCCACTGATTTAGAGAAGGGACAAATGGGTTGAATCCTGGAAAGATGGCATAGTTTTTACATCTTTCTAAATCCCTCCTTGGAAGTAGACAGAGCCACTAGGATAGACGAGGTGGGTAAAGAACAACTACCAAAAATGGGGGAAAGAGGGATGGGGAGAACACGTTAGAAGTAGAGGTAGATTGTTGATTGCTTTATACATTAAGATATGCTATATTGTATATAATATATTATATTAATGTATCACCATATTAATATATATGTTGCTTAATATATATGAAAATTAAAAGGATGCTATTTCAAATCAGATCCTGTGGAAGAGAGACAGGAAGGAAAAGACAGAATTTCAACCTAATTTCAATATTATTCTTGGTGAGGAATGACTGGAAAATAATTTTAAAAAAGAGGGCTAAGATTGGTGAATAAAAGTATTAGTATAAAAAGTAACTACTGGGACAAAAACTCAAACTCTCCCAACTACAAAAATACTTAAGACAAATAAAAATTAGATCATATAATGAAAGTACATGGATAATTGGATATATATGGGAAGAGATAAATGTGGATCTACCCCTCAAGTAAAAACTCCAGAAGTATCTAAAGTTTAAGATACAAAAAAGAATCCATGAAAGTACTAGAAGAGAACATGAATGAATTCCTCTATGACCCAGAAATGTGGGAAACATTCCTACTATAATTCAAAATACAGAAGCAATAAGAGAAAAGAGATAAATTTGAGGTGGTGACAGCACAGCTCTGTGATGAAACTGAGAACCACTGAGTGTACACTGTGGATGGATTGTACAAGGCATGGGACTATATAACACAGTGAATCATGTGATGGATGGTGGACTCTGGTTACAGTACAAATATGAGAATGTTCTCTCATAAACTGTAACAAATGTACAATACTAATACATGTTGTTAATAATAGGATTTTTGTGGGAAAAATACACTAAATATAAGCTATGGCCTATAGTTAGCAGTAATATTTTGATGATGTTTTTTCATCATTTGTAACAAATGTTCTACAACAATACAAGGTGTTGGTGGTTGGGTGATGTATGGAACTCTTGCATATTATGCACGATTGTTTTGTAGGCTCATAACTTTTCTAATAAAAATACAAAATAAATTTAGCAGGACCAAAAAAATCACTGTAAACAAAGGAAAAAGACAAAAGAGAAATTGGGGAAATTTTTCAATTAGTATCACAAAGAAAGTCTCTAATATAAAAAAATTTCTTTAAAAAAAGAGAAAAAAAGATCAGCAATGCTGTAGAAAAGATAGGTCAGAGAAATGAATTCAGAGTTCAAGGAAAAAGAAATGCAAATTTCTTTTAATGAGATGAAAGATGATCAATATCACCCATTATAAAAGAAACACAAAGTAAAACTGAACTGAGATACCATTTATCACCCATTAGATTGGCAAACATTTAAAAGTTTGACAACACAATTGATCTTCTGGCAAGACTGTGAGGAAACAGACGCTCTCATAGATTGCTGGCAGGAATGCAATATGATACAAACCATAGGGAGGAGAATTTGTCAATATCAAGCAAAATAACGAATGCGTTTATCCTTTGACCCAGAGATCCAAATTCTAGAATTTTATTCCAAAGATATACTGGCAAAAATATCAAAAGATGTACGACCAAGGCTAGCCCTTACAGAAGGGTTTGTAATAGCAAAAGACTGGAAACAGCACAAATGTCCATCAATGGGGGACTGGATGAATAAATGGTGGCACATTTACCTAATGGAGAACTATGCAGCTGGAAAGGAATTAGAAATTCCTATATGCCATTGTGAATGAGTCTCCAGGATATATTGCTATGTGAAAAAGAACAAGAAAAATATGTATAGAACGTTTTATCTAATGAGAGAATATGGATTTTTTATTTTAAAAAGAGAAATGAATGGATAAACTATAAAAAAGAGGTTATTCGAGAGGACAGGGGAATAGAGTGGAGGGGGCAGGAATAAAAGCCAGGCTTATTTGAATAATTTGCTTTATAGATTTGACTTTGAAACTGTAGCAGTTTGATATTATTTATGAATTCCCAAAAGAGATACAGATTACCTTTGTAAACTGGTCTGTTTCTCTGGGCGTGACCACCCTTTGATTGTATTAGATTCAGTTGATACCTGATTAAATTATGTTAAGATTAGGGCTTTGATTCAACCATCATTAGAGTGCGACTCAGTGTTGAGTCCCAGCGCCCTTGGTGGGTGGACACTCACACAGAAAAGGACATGGCAGAAGAAGAGAGACAGCTCATTAGACACAGCAGAGGCCCTGGGATGAGAGATGAGCCTGGTAGTCTACAGCTGACCTTGTGAAGAGAACGGAGCAGCTGAGCCCAGAAGAAACAAGCCCTGGGGAGAGAGATGAGCCCTGTGCCAGCCTACAGCTGAGACTGGAAGAAGCTGGGACCACGGAACCTTAAGAGGAGGAAGGAATATGGAACCCTCACAGACATCACCCACCATCTTGCTTCAACATGTAGCAACAGAGCTTGGTGAGGAAATAACTTTGAGTTGGACTCTTTAGGGCCTTGTAACTGTAAGCGTCCACCCCAAATAAATACCCTTTATAAATGCCAACAGATTTCTGGTACTTTGCATCATACCCCTTTTGGCTGATTAATACAGAAATCATTAATATATTTTGTATAATTACGAAGCAAAATTAATTTTTAAAAAACCTAAAATTTTAAAGTAAATATGTACTCAACTGGTGGTACAACCACATATAGAAGAACTATTTTAAATGACCTTAAAACACACTTATTTGGCTGTACTTCCTAGTGGGATGTGACCTAAGTGAAAAACAAGTGGAAGTGTTTACAGTAATTGTCATGTTGGTGTTAGTGTTGGAAATGTAATTCTGAGACTGGTATTTGTGTAGTGTGGGATAAAGCAAATGAGTCATTAAATACATTCTACTTTTCTTATTCACAGTGTACTTAAGAATTGGGATTTTTAGTGTGGAAAAGGGGAGACGAAAATGTAAGGTGAAGATGTAAGGTGATCCTCAGTTTAAATTGGAAGTATGAGGATTAACTCATGACATGTTTTAACTTTGCATATATGTATAATTTTGTTTGTAGCTCTCTTAACTGAAAAGACCCAAACACAATGACTATTCAGAATTGATACTATCCCTGGTTTCCAGATTGTAGTATTAAAACTCCATTCCCAATTCAAGAAACAAGGGCTTCATGGAGAACTTACTGATTCCAGGTTTGGGGCAGAAAATGTACAAGATAAGCTTGGAACATCTTGTCGTTACAAGAAAGCAGGGAAACAAAGACTATGAAGTCATCAGAAGGACTTAGGAGTAAACCTGAAGTGGGTCCCACTGGCAAAAGTTGGGGAACCTTGAATTACAAATTATTGAAATCTATCAATTATGATTAAATCCATCAGTTCATAATGATATTTTTTAAAAAACCACTCATTGTTGGTCACTGTTAGGGGATGTTAGCAAACCAAATCATTACTTTGAAAACTGGTAAATTAAGGGAAAGAATAAGAGGTATACTGTATCAGTCTGCCAAAGGGGTGCCGATGCAAAGTATTAGAAATCTGTTTGCTTTTATAAAGGGTATTTATTTGGGGTAAAAGCTTACAGTCCCAAGGCCATGGAAATTCCAACTCAAGGTACCATAAGAGGTACTTTCTCATCAAAGTCAGCTGCCACATGTTGAAGCAAGATGGTGGGTAATCTCTGCTGGGTTTCAGCCTTCCCCTCTGGGCTTCCTCTTCCTCTTGAGGCTCTGTGGGCCCAGCTTCTTCCCAATCTCGGCTGCAGACTGGTCTAGGGCTTGTCTCTCAGGGCTTCTTATATCAGTCTCAGCTCTCTTCCCAAGGTCAGCTGTAAGCTATCAGGCAAATGCTCCATCTCTCCTTTCTGTTTCAGCCTTCTCCTTTCTGTCACATGGCAGGATAAAAAACAACCAAGTTCTCTTCCTCTGACATAGTCAAATAAAAAAGCCTAATCTTAGTAATCTAATCAAAACACATCTCAGCTGAATTTAATGCAATCAATGGGTATCACACCCAGAGGAATAGATTAGTTTACAAACATAACCTTTCTTTTTGGGGGATTCATAAATAATCTCAAACTGTCACATATACCATTTACAACCTCTACTGAATTAATGGGTCTAGACATTGATCATCAATGCCTGCCAACAAACCCAAAATGTGGGAAACCAAACATGTTTCTTGGTGGGAGAAAAAACCAGAACCTATGAAATAGCCTTGCCAAAAAATCAAACCTGAATTTGATCACATCACATATCCAACTACCAACTTAGGAACTACAAAGGACAGAGAAACATCTTAAACAACTTGATGTGAAAGCAACATGTAAAATCCAACAGACAGAAATTTCTGCAGGATCAATGGGTGGTTTCTTCAACAGTAAATTGCAAGGAAAATAAAGAGCTAAAAGGAAAATCCGTAAGTTAAAGGAGACTTAAAAGTCATATCACCAATCTCTATAGGTCTTATTTGGATAATTATTCAAGAAACCACAACAGCAACAATAAAACTACAAAAGAAAAGCATCGATATTTTGAGACAATTAGAAATTTGAGTATTGTTGCATTGATAATATTAGAAATTAGTATTATTTTTTAGATGTGATACTATACTGTGATTATCTATCTTAAGATATATTTTTCTTTAGAAATTCATACTGAATATTTGAAATGATATCATGTCTGGGGTTTGCATGAAAATGATGCAGGAGGAGGTTAGTGAGTGAGGGTAGAGATGAACCCTGATTGGACCAGATATTGGTAATTGTTGGGGCTATGATGGCTACATGGAGTTTCATTATATTATTCTGCATATTCTTGTGTATACTTAAAGTGTTCTATAATACCTTTTGTGGAAAAGGACAAATTATTCAGAAACATAGCAGATGAAATTGCTACCTCTTTAGCTAGATGGGCATGGCAATATATACTCACCTCCAAACTTCTTTAGTTCCTACGTTCTCTCTCTTTACGTGGATTTTGTTCTGTTTGCATTTCCTTCCTGGGGCCTCTTTCTCCTTTTTCACTCTTCAACAATCCTTTTCTTCTCTGATATGTCTAACTTGTCTCTCCCCCACTTCTCTGACTCTCTCCTCTCTTCACATTGTCCTCTCTTTTCCTTTCTCTAGTAAACCTTCTTTTTCCCTGATTGCTTTAACAATTCTCCATGACATTGAACTGAAAATTTGTTATTGTTTTTCTTCTTAGTTTGGTGGGACTAATGGATTAAAACTTTATGGTTTTTTGTTTTGTTTTGTTTTTGGCTGAAAAAGCAGGTGAATTGAATGCTTTCATTCCAAATTGTAAAAAAGAATACCCTTCAAAATACTCTGTGCACAGATGTTCAGTAAGTTTCATCTGCCCGTTAATGGTGGGAAAAGGCGTCTTCTGAGGCCAAAACATTAACTGAGTTCATATAAAAAGTGTTCTGAGCTCTGCTCACCATGTCTAGACTCAGCACTGAGTAATCAGATGATCCACTGCTTAGCCAGAAGTAGCAGCTTCTCTGCTTTAACCGTATTGTGGAAAACTTGACAGTAAAACCTGAACACTTTCCTAGTTCCCTTTCTACCTACAGTAGCTGAATTCAGAGGCAGCCACACATCTGGGGTTCCTCTGATAAAGAGGCCCAAGGGAGGCCATAATCCTACCACCCTGTACCCAGTTGAGTGCTACCTCACAGCAGCTGTAATTGGATGTGCAGAGTTTGCCTGGTCAGATCTTCCACCAAGAAACAAAGACTCGCTGTGAGCTGGCATGGGGCGTGTTCTCTGAAGCTTCCTGTCAGCAACCTGGTTGATTGCTGCAAATAAACAGCCAAATCATTGGGAAGTTTCCTTCTGTTTCCTTTTTATGTCTACTCATAGGAAATCAGTTGAAAGCTGTCCTTGATCAAAGGCCACTGGACAAGAACAGGATTTATTATTATTTATTATTTATAGAGCATGACAAGTGTTACACAGCACTTTGCAAAACATAAAACATCAGAGAAAGGAGCCATGCTGTGAGGAGGTGACAATGTAAATGAAATGTAAACATCACCATGGATGACAGTAAAACATTTGAGATGTAGAACTATGCGTTCTTCTTTAATATGGGGGAACTTGGGAAGAATAGATTCTAAGGAAAATTTGCCTAGAAAAATCAATGGCAGAATACCAGTAAGCATGTATTCTGGAAACAATGTATAGTTAAATGTTTGAGCTACCTATAAATTGATGCAAATGAGAACAGAGTTTTTCTCATTAAATTATCAATGGTTTAAAATGATACTATATAATTCTTTTGAAGGTAGCATGATAGTGTCACCATCATTCATTTCCGGAGATACTGTAAGTTGGTAGAACTCTTTAGAAGAGCAATTTAGAATTATGTAGCTGTTAGGGTTCTTATGTAAGATCTTAATCCTTCTGCAATATTTATAACTTTAACATATTGCAGAAGATAGTTCAGCACAACTTTATGCAGAACACAACAGTGAACATCCTGTATTCCTTTTATCAAGCATATTCCCTCTCTCTATTATATCACAGTTTCATACAATTTATCCTAGTCCCTCATGAACTTTTACTTCCCCTAAATTTTTTGAAGTACCTGATAGTTTCCCAATAATATCAAGAGGCATAAACAAGTTTTTGTCTTTTAATCCTGTATTGCAATTTTAGGATCATGCCCTAAAGAAATAAAAGCAAAATATGGAAAAGATCTGCATATGTGAATATATCCATAACACTGCTATTTACAGGGAAAAAAAATAGAAATAACCTAACTAGTATATAGTGGAGGATTCAGTAAGGAATTATGACACATTCATTTGATAGAGCATTTTTATGGCCCTTGAATAATGACTTTGAAGTTTATACATTAATGTGGAAAATAGACTATGATATTAACAGATAAAAGCAAAATACAAAATGAAATATCTAGTGGTATTATAGCCAAATTGAAAACAATAGGCAAGCAGATAAAAATATAGAAGGAAATATTCTAGCCTGCTAACAGTGGCCATGGTAGGAAGGTGGGATTATGGACAGTTCATTTTGGTTCCTCTATTGACTAAAATTTTTTATTATGCATATATAGATCAGTTTTTGCTAATACACTTTTGAAATGAAGAAAATAAAGGAAAATTAAGAGGCAGAATAGAAGTTGTGTGCCATCATTCATGTAAAACTCTACCTATAGTGCACTTAGTCTAAAAGGAAGCTAATATAAAATATATATATATATAAAATAACATTTATGTAAGCAAATGC
>JAQZBX010027780.1:0-28171 GCA_029593785.1 Cabassous unicinctus | reverse complement strand
CTAATATCCTGCATATATAAAGAAATCCTACACCTCAAAAATAAAAAGACAAAAAAAAACATTTTAAAAAATGGGCAAATAACTTGAAAAGACACTTCTCCAAGGAAGAAATACAAATGGCTAAAAAGCACATGAAGAAATGCTTGATATCTCTAACTATTAGAGAAATGCAAATCAAAATTACAATGAAATACTATCTTATACTCATTAGAATGGAGGATATTAAAAAAACAGCAGACTGTAAGTGTTGGAGAGGATGTGGAGGAATGGGAACCTTCATCCACTGATGGCGTGATTGTGGAAAGGTCCAGCCATTGTGGAGGCAAGTTTTGCAGTTCCTGAAAAAACTAACTATAGATCTTCTGTATGATACAGTGATTCCACAGCTGGGTATATACCCAGAAGAATTGAAAGAAAAGGCATGAACAGATATATGCACACCAATGTTAATAGCAGTATTGTTCACTCTTGCCAAAAGTTGAAATCATCCCAGGTGCCCATCAACAGATGAATGGATAAACAAAATTTGGTACATACATACAATGGAATATTACTCAGGTGTAAGAAGGAATAAAGTGCTAACCCATGGAATAACATGGATGAATCTTGAAAACCTTATGTTGAGTGAAGCAAGTGAGGCATTGAGGAATGGACAGTATATGACCTTACTGATATGAAGTAAGGAAATTGAACAGCCTCTGAGAACTACTGTCTGAAAGGCAGGTCTACAAGAAAGAGAAAGAAAAGATAAAACTCTGAGCCCTCACCCATACGGACATAACCTATGATAAAGTGGTAGAGTGTAGTTGCATATTGAAGGGATAGGTCAGGGAGTAGTGATATTTTTGGGTTTGGTGGTGCAGAGTTGACATGTGGGTAAATTGGGAAGGGTGGGCTAGAATACCCAGGATACTGTGGAGAGAGATGGGAGAGGGACCAGGTGAACACTTGGGGTTTATGGGTATGAGGATGAAAATACAGAGGAGGGAATACTCTTAGGACAATATGATAAGGAAGTGTCACTGGCTGAGGGTATTGGTTGGGGAGGCATTTGGGACAGTGCACAGCTGGAACAGCTTCTAAGGAGTGTGTGAATGTTCATCATGTCATAATGTGTTGTATCAGTGGGTGGAAACCCACACATTGAGGGAGAAGGAAATGGACTCCCATCTTTGGGTGGACCGATTTGCACAGAAATAGACAGGTGGACATCTCTTATGAGACAGTGTGGTTCTTAATAGGGGAGGACAAACCAGTGTGTCAAGAACTCTTGTTGCATGTAACTATAAATCTTGTCATCCAATTAGTCAAACCAGGGGCTCATAATGGTCCTTGGGGGAATGGGGAGGGTGGAGAGAACAGATCAGACGGGTGTATTTAGTGGTCAGTGGAAATGCTTTTCATTACCTTACAGTGATGGACACAGGACTTGGTAAATATCATCAAAATTTATAAAAGTGTACAGTCTAAAATGTAAACCATACTGTAAACTATTGGCAAAGTTTAATAACTATGTTTCAATATCTGTACAACAGTTATAACAATGCTATCATCCACATACAAAAAGGATTTTATATGGGGTGAGGAAACAGGGAGGAGTTTGGGCATAAGAGACTCTCTTGCATTCTGTGTTTGACTTTGTTGTGAACTGAAACTTCCTTGAAAATTTAATGAAAAATAGTGAGACACTCTGTAGTGAGAGGCGGAAGGTGCTACAGTACAGACTGGACACCAGATATTGCAGTGATAAAAGGCAAAATGTCAAAAAAAATTTTCTTTAATTTTTTCCCATTTTTTGAATATCCCAATACTTTAATTTAAATTTATTTTTAGTTTTATTTTTTAAGTTTTAGTGTATTTTATCTCTTAAATTTAAACTTATCATTATTATTTCATTATTCTATTTATTGTATTTAGCTTCTGCATTGGCTTCATCTTTAAAGCAGCTTTGGATCAGAGAAGATTTACAAGTGGGGCAGGAGAGGATCATTGGTGGGGTATGTCAGGGATGGTGGTTGCATGGGAGGAAGTTCACCTAAACATATATAAAATGCATATAAAATTTTTCAAATGTTCACAGGGCATGGTCAGAGTGGGTGGAGAATCACTCAATAAATGAGAGAATATGGAATTCCCATTCTGGAGAGCTCTGCCACATTCTCCAAGGGAACAGCAACAGAATCCAAGTGCAGGCGCTGTGTCTGGCAAAGGAGGATGATCCATTGATGGGCTCTTGTTATTAATGACAAGTCTTATGTGTCTTTGCTCTTGAAATTGAAACAGCCTATTGTTATGGGGTGCCTAAGGGTTGCCTCCTGAGAGCCTACTTGTTGCTCAAATGTGGCCCTAAGCCAAACTCAGCATATGAATACATTACCTTCCTCACAGCATGGGCAGGACTCATGGGGATGAGCCTCCCTGTCAACAAGGGATTACTACTAAGTGCCAACTGGCAATATGGCTGGAAAAAGACCTCAAATAAAAGGGGGGAAAGGTAAAGACAAATGAGTTCATATGGCTAAGAGACTTCAAAGGGAGCCAGATTGTCATCCCAGAGGTAACACTTATACACATCTCAGTAGGACTTCATTGCTTCCAATGTGGATATCACTACAAATAGAGGGCCTCCTGAGGGCTCTGGAGACACCCAGGTCCTATATCAGGTGGATAGCTCCAGAGTTTGGTGCCTTATCAGTGGGCTCTACTTTGGAATCTGTGCTCCTGAGAGTGACAGAGTTGGACTCAAATATGTCTTCTTTGCACATGGTCTATCTGTCCCTTCTATTCAAACCCATATGCAGTGTTGGTGTTTGTAGGTGTACTCCCAGCCACTGGAGTGTTTGGGCTGTGCATATACCAGCTGGGCCTGGAATCTCACTGGAGCTGCAACTCTTACTCTACAGCTCAATGGACTCACACAGGACACCTGGTGGGGTGATGATGATGGACAACGGCCATCCCAGGGAATCGAGAGAGTCTGCAGCTGCAGGCAGGATAATCCCATCCATCTTATCCATGGGATATAAGCCCCTTCTCACTTGGAGGTGGAGTGGACATCACCATCCCAGACTCCTCAGGATTGGGTGAGAGCTATGGACTACAGTGCACTTACTGGTATTCTCTTATAAACATTTTGTGATTCAAGCTATGGAAGAAATTACAACATTAATGTGGAGCCAGTGGCCACTGGAAACTTTGGGGGCAGGGAGAGGAAAAAGCAGTTGTAATACAGGGGCTTTCTTGGGAATGGGGAATTATCATGAGTGACATTGCAATGACAGATATAGTCCATTTTATATCAGCATATAATGTGCATAACTGTGTGGGGGAGAGTGTGGTCTACAATGTGAACTATGGTCCATGCTTAGTGGCAAAGCCCCAGGATGTGTATATCCATTGCAGGTGATCTGCCACATTAATGAAGATGTATGTGTGGCAGGTTTTGGGAGGTGTGGGACATGGGGCAAATGGGAATCCCTATAGTTTTTGTGTAACATTTATGAAAACTAAGTATGTTTTAAAAAATTAAAAAGTATTATTAAAAAAAAAACATAGGAGACCTTAACAAACCACTCTCAACAAAGGATAGACTAGTGAGAAGATCAATAAGGGAGTACAGGACTTGAATGTTACAGATACACACAACCAAATAGACTTAGACATATATAGAACACTACATCCAACAAAAACAAAGCTCATATTCTTCTCAAGTGTACATGGATCATTCTCCAGGATAGAGTATATGTTGGGGCACAAAATAAATCTTAATGAATTTTTAAAAAAATTGAAATCACACAATGCAAATTCCCTGAATACAACAGAATTAATTTTGGAATAAAAAACAGAGGTAGAAAGGGGAAATTCACAAATATGTGGAAATTAAACAATAAAATCTAAAGCAACTAATGGGGTAAAGAGGAAACCAGAAGCATAATTAAGAATTATCTTGAGGTGAATGAAAATGAAAATACTATATAGCAAAACTTTTAGGATGCATCAAAGTCAGTTCTGAGAGGGAAATTTATAGCTCTAGATGCTTACATAAAAGACTTCACATCACACAGCTAACCTCAAAACTAGAAGAACATGAAGAAGAGCAAACTAAACCAATAGCAAGGAGAAGAAATGAAATAACAAGGATAGGAGCAGAGATAAATGAAATAGAAAATAAGAAAACAGTAGAGCATTAGAAAAAGCATAAGTTGATTCTTTGTAAAGATTAACAAAATCAACATTTGGTTAGATTGACAAAGAAAAAAAGAGAGAGGATGAAAATAAAATCAGAAATGAAAAAGGAGACATTACTGCCATCCTTACTGAATTATAAAAGGGGCAAAATTGGATTCTATGAATTGCTGTGTCTTAAATTTGCCACAGGCTGCTGATGTAAAATATCAGAAATGGCTGGGTTTTATGAGAATTTTATTTAGGGTAAAATCTTACAATTCTGAAGCCATGAAATGTCCAAATCAAGGTATCAGCAGATTTGTTTTTTCACCAATGTTAACTACTAATGATACTGGGGTCCTCCCATGTGGAAAAGCAAGATGGTCACCATACACTATTTAGCTCCCTGCTTTCCCATATAGAACCTACCATGTCCTGGAGCTCACCTAAGAACAAGTAGTCATAGGGTTTCTCTCTTTTAGGTCCTCATCTCCAGTCTTATCTGTTCTGCTTTCTTCCCAATTTCATCTGTGAGTTATAGGTACATGTCTCATCTCTTCAGCAATGAAAAGTTGTGTTGCCCATCATCCTGGGGGTATTCTGCTTAAATTTTGGCTGCTGTTTATCCTCATGTCCTCTCTCACATGGTATGATAAAAAATGATAGCTTCCATTTTCTCTGTCTCAATTTACATAAGTCCCAGCAAATGGGAAGGATCGTAAACTGTCACATTTCAATGATGTAATCCAATTAAAAAGGCCTAAAATACACAGGAAGGGAATTGGCCATAAACTTAAACTTTTACTTTTTAGGAGGCATAGAAGAACTTCAAACTGCCACAAGAAATATGCCAATAATTTATATAACCTGGATGAAAAAGAAAAATTCTTAGAAGCACAAAATCTACCTACATTGACTGGAGAAGGAATAGGAGCTCTAACAAACCAATGATTAATAAAAAGATCATATCCATAATAAAAATGCTCCCAACAAAGAATAGAGGGCCACATGGCATCACAGGAAAATTTTAGCAAACATTTTAAGAAAACAACTTTATTTCTGTTCAAACTCTTCCAAAAACTCAAGAGGATGAGTAACTACCTAGTTCATTCTATGAGGCCAGCGGTTTTACTAAGGAGAGGCAGAAACTCTAAATGCTATGCAAAGGCAGATTAATTCAATCAAATGAGTTCAGGTTATACCAAATGATTATAAAAATTATGCAATCACAGAAAAAAAGAGTAATCAATTAAATGACATAGGAAAGAATGAAAGTATATGCAACCACCTACCAAATCAGGGGAAAACACAACATCTGATCTCTCATGAGGTTGGGAAGTCCCTTTGCAGCTAATCAGAGTCCTGATTGGAAAAATGGTCCCAGGCTGAGCATCCTCTTCTGGGTGAGACATCGATTGGCAGGTTAGGGGCTATCCCTTTTAAAGAGTTCTGAACCTCAGAACTCCAATGAGTCTTGTAACTTGTGATAAATGACCCCATCAAAAGTAAACAAATCCATCTGCTGTGGGGATGGCCAGCCATTCACTGGAGAAATGTGGTGTCTTGAGGGATCTTTTTTCTATTCTGCTCATGGTACACTAACATCAGCTGTAACAATGTTAACTTTACAGGGGATACAAATAGCATGTGCAAATATCACATATAGTAACTTTTTCATTTTAAACAATTGTTTTTTGGGTAATGGATGATGGGGTGACCTGCATAGCAGCATTATAACATTCCAAAGGACAAAGGACAAGTTAATCATTCATAATTCTAGGCTGAAACAGCAGATACTATTGATTAAAAAGCTTATGAATTCACAATTCTTAATAATAATATTCTTATAGTACATCACCAGCATTACCTTCGTAGTTAATCCAGATAAAGATTCCACAAGAAAGGAAAACTACAGACCAAAATATCATTAATTTAGAAGTAAAATTTCATAACAAAATACTAGCAAACTGAATCCAGAAGCATCTTAAAAGAGTTTTATATCATGATGAAGTGGTAATCATTCCTGATATGCAAATTTGGTTCAACATGAGAAAATCAATAAATGCAATTGAGCTCAATAACAGAATGAAAGAAAACATCCACTTGATCATTTCAATAAAGGCAGAAAAGGTATTTGACAAAATACAGCACTGTTTATAGATTAAGAAAAGACCAGAACACTAAGAATAGAAAGAAACTTCCTCCACATGGAAAGGGCATATGCAAAAACACACAGCTAACATCCTGCTTAATGGTGAAAGACTGAAAGCCTTCCATCTATGACCAGGAACAAGACAAAGATGAGCACTGAATCCTCTGTTTTTCAACATTGTACTAAAGTTCTTGTCAGAGCAATTAGACAAGAGAAAGAAATAAAGGCATCCAAACTGGAAAGGAAAAGGTAAAACATTCTCTATTTGTACTTGATACCATCCTATATACAGAAAATCCTGAAAAATGTACAACAAATTTCCTAGAACTAATAAATGAATTCAGCAGATTGGCAGGGTACAAAATGAACAGCCAAAAATCAGCAATGCTTCCATACACAGTGAACAATTGGAAGAACTGAAGAAAATTCTATTCAGAGTTACATATCAAAAAATCAAATATAAAAGAATAAATATAACCATGTATATAAAGGACTTCTAAACAGAATACAACAAAACATTGCTAAAGGAAATTTTGAAAAATCTAAATAAATGGAACGTTATTCCATGTTTATGGGTTGGATATCATCCTGATGTCAATATTACCCAAAGCAACTTGTAGAATCAATGTATTACCAATTAAAATTGAAACAAGTTTCTTTGCAGAAATGGAAACGAAAACCATAAAATTTATTATGATGGATAATGGGTCCTGAGTAGCTGAAGCCATCTTGGAAAAAAAGACAGGAGATGGAGGACTCACACTTAACAACCTTAAAAGTTTTAACAAATGTACAGTAATCAAAAGACCATGGGGTGGGGTGGATGTGGCTCAAATGGATGGGCATCTGTCTGCCATATGGAGGGACCTGGGTTTGATCCCCAGGACCTCCAAGTAAAATAAAATATATATATAGAAGGCGCATGAGCTGCCAGGCTCTGTGTGCCAGTGAGCTGCCAGGCCCCGGGAGCCATGCAGCAAGATGATGATGTAAAAAAGGAGAGAAGCAAGATGAGGTGCTCCAAAAGCTCCAAATCCAGGAGCCGAGGTGGCACAGATGGCTAAAACACCTCTCTCCTACATCGGAGGTCTCCAGGATAGAATCCTGGTGAAGACTGGAGGAGGAGGATGAGAAGAGATGAAACAGACACAGAGAATTGCCCAGCAAATGGACACAAAACAGCAAATGGGGAAGGGGTTTTTTTTAAATGGATCAAGTAAACAAATAAATCTTAAAAAAAAAAAAAAACACCATGATATTGTCACAATGACAGACATATAGAGCAATGGCATAGAATTAAGAAATAAGTACTCAACCCTCACATTCCTGGCCAATCAATTATTGACAAAGTGGAAAAGACCTATCAATCTGGAAAGAATTGCCTCTTCAACAAATGGTGATGGGAAAATTAGATCAACATGAGTTAAAAAAATAGGCAGAGACTTCTGGGAAAATGGTGCTGAAATAGGTAGGCTGAGGAAAAGAAAAAAGAAAACAATGAAAAACAAATAAAGCAAACAATTGGACAAAACTGAGAAAGAAAAAAAAAGAAAAAAAATTGAAAAAACAAAAACTGATGAAATGAAAGAAAAACAAAAAAAGTGGATACAAGGCTGGGACCTTTCTAAAGGAATTGCTTTGTCTATATATAGTATGAGAAGGTATCCTGAATCATCTAGGAGGTGACTGGAAAGATCAAGAAGCCAAGGGAAAACCATGAGTTGCTTGCACTTGTGGCTGGAAATGACACATATAGGCCACCCTCAGGGCAAGGAGCATTGGTGGAACCCCTGGCTCGCTGCTGCCAACTGACTGGGAGGGGGCATTCCCTGGGAGGAAGATGGGCCTGAAAGAGGGAGGACAGTTGTTTCTTTGCAGTGAGTTTGGCCACCTGAGCCCCTTTTGTATCTCAGAAGGGACCCTGACCCAATGAGGAGAGGGGAGGGATATATGCTCAGGCAAGCTGTCCTGCCCAGCCATCTGGGCAAAGAGAGGAATTAGAATATAGAAGGGGTGGGACAGGTGCCTAATCAGCAGGACTCTAGCAAATTGTAGTCTAAAACACCTGGGGTAAATTGGGCAGACAGCTTTTTGACGCCTAATCAACTTAATGAGACAATTTAGCTCAGTGGAGGAATTCCCACCTTGCATATATGAGGCCCCTGGTTTGATTGCCTGGTCTCCTTAGTGAAGTGGATAAGTGATCCACCAGGTTATCAGGCAATCAGGTGATATCTTATGATAAGAAACATGTAGACATTCTTTTTATTTTAGGTTTTCTTGGATTTTTTAAAAAGGTTTCTTTTTTCTTTTTTCTTTTTTCCTTGTTTTACTCACTAGAACCCCATACATTACCTTCAGAGGGCAGGCTGCAGGGTGATTGATGGAAGAACACTGGCAGCCTGAGAAGTGACTTAGGGGCATAAGAGGGAAGGCTGTTTTTCCTTGGTTGTTCTTTTTTTTAGTTGCTGATGTTTTTTTCTTGTTGTTGTGTTTCCTCTTTGTTTGCCTTTTTTCCTTTAACTGATTTTTCATACCTACATTATTTCTTGTATTCATTTTTGTCTTCTGTTTAATGTTGTTTTTCTTTCATTCCATCAATTTTGGCTTAGTTTTTCCATTTTTTTGTGTGTGTTTTTATTTCTTTCTGTCTTTTGTCCAACTCTTTTATTTGTTTTTCAGTTTTCCTTTTTTCTTTCCCTCTTTTTTCATCATTCTGGCCTTTTAAATCACTCCATATATTTTTCTCTATTTTATTTCTCATTTCATTCTTTTTTCTATTCCACCTTTTTTATTCTTATTCTTCTGTACTTATGATTTTTAATATGTGTTAATTATTTATTTCCCTAGGTCTTGTATGGTTTCTCTTCTACCAATTTTTTTTATTATAACTATTATTCTTTTCCTTTACTCATCTTTTTTCGGCTTCTAATTCTTTTTTTTTTCCCCAAGGGAACATAGGTAATAGCAAGGAAAAAGAATAAGAGGAATTAAGTGTCAAAGGGAAACCTTACCCCACACACACAAAATAACAAAATAAAACCATAGAGTAGAAAGAGAAGCTAACCAACTGAATAAATCCTTTAAGACAGATGCCTAGACACCACAAAAAGAATTACAAGAAATACTAAGAAACAGGAATACACGGCCCAGTCTAATGAACAAAATATAAAACAGGAGGAGATGCATAACATAGAACAACTAATCAGAGATGTCCAAAAAACATCATGGTTCAACTTAATGAAGTGAAGGAAGAGAATCAAGCCAAAGAATTTATAGACATACATAAAAAGATAACAGATATGATGGTGATGAATGGCAAAATGCAAGAAACTAAAAATGCACTGGACACAAAGAACAGCAGATTTGAACAGGCAGATGAAAGAATTAATGATATGGAAGACAGTACATTTGAAATCAGACATATAGTAGAACAGATAAAAATTACAAAAAATCCAGCACGGACTTCGGGACTAGAATGACAACATGAAATGCACAAATATTTGCATTATAGATATCCAAGAAGGAAAAGAAAAGGGAAAGGGGTCAGAAGGAGTGTTGGAGGAAATGATGGCCAAAAATTCCCCAACTCTATTGAGGGACATGGAATGTATATATCCAGGAAATGCAGCACACCCCAAGCAGTATAAATCCTAACTAGCCTAATTCAAGACATATACTTGTGAAAATGCCCAATGCTCAAGACAAAGATAGAATAATGAAAGCAGCAAGAGGAAAGAGATCCACCACATACAAGTGAAGCTCAAATTGTGTAGCAGTTTGGCATTGTTTATGAATGCCAAAAATTGTTATTGAATTATATTTGTAAACTTATCTGTCAGAGATATCACATTTAATTGATTGAATTATGATTAGGACTTTGATTGGCCCACATCAGTAGGGCAGGGACTCACAGAAAAAAGACATGGCAAAGGACAGAATTGGAAGATTTGAGCTGGAGCTCAAGAAGTAAATACACAGGAGCTCAAGAAGTAAATACACAGCTGCAGAGCAGCTGAACCCAGAGAGAAACAAGTCCCAGGGAGAGAGACAGAGTCATGTGCCTGATGATCTACAGCTGGTCTTGTGAAGATAGAGCAGCTGAGCCCAGAGAGAGGCAAGCCCTGGAAAGAGAGGAACTCAGGAAGCCTATACCCTCAAAGACATCAGCAGCCTTCTTGCCCAAACACATGGCAATAAACTCTGGTGAGGAAAGTAACTCATGCTTTATGGCCTGGTAACTGTAGCTAATACCCCAAATAAATACCCTTCATAAAAACCAACCAATTTCTGGTATTTTGCTTCAGCAACAATTTGGCTGACTAATATAGATTATGTGCTAATTTATCATCTGAAATTATGGAGGCAAGAAGACAGTGATAGGACATAGTTGAGGTGGTAAAAGAAAAGCTTCCCACCAAGAATTCTCTATCCAGAAAATCTGACATACAAAAATGAGGGAGAGTTAAAAAAATATTCAAAGATAAACAGAAATTAAGAGTGCTTATCAATAAGAAACCTGTGCATCAAAAAATACTAAAGGGAGCTCTGCAGATTGAAAGGAAAAACCAGGAGTGATAGAGTTGGAGGAGATTGTAAGAAAAACTAAAAAGATAAAAAGAGAAATAAAACAAATATATGACATACAGAAACCTAAAGATAATATGGCTAATGAAGGAATTTCATTATAATAATAACATTGAATGTTAGTTATTGGATTAAACTCTCCAATCAAGAGACAGAGATTGGCAGAATGCATAACGAAATAGGACCCATATATATGTTGTCTACGAGAAACTCAATTTAGATCCAGGAATGAAAGGGGGCTGTGAATGGTTGGAAAAGATTTTTACATGCAAACAATAATAAAAAATGGTTGGGAGTAGCCATAATAATATCAGACAAAATAGACTTTAAAAAGCAAAACTATTGTTGAGAGGAAGAAGGCCACTATATGATAAGAAAATGGATAACCCATCAAGAAGAAAGAACAGTCATAAACATTTATGCACCTGACCAGAGCTTGTAAAAGTACATGAGGCAAACACTAGGAAGGCTAAGTGAAGAAATAGATGCTTCTGCAGTTATAGTGGGGGATGTTAAAAGACCATTATCCCCATTAGACAGAACATCTCAACAGAGAATCAATAGAGATACAAAGACCTTGAATAATACATTAGAGGAGCTGGACCTACAAGGGATATACAGAACATTACACCCAAGTATCAGGATATACATTCCTCTCAAGTTCATATTGATCATTCTCCAGGATTGATAACAAACTAGGCCCTAGAAAAACTCTCAATGAATTCAGAAAGATTGAAATTATACAAAGTACTTTCTTTGACCACAATGGAATGAATCTGGAAATTGGTAAGGTGCAGAGAAGCAGATTAGGCACAAAGATATGGAAGTTAAACAACACATTCTTAGACAATCAGTGGGTCAAGGAGGAAATTGCAAAAGAAATCAGCAACTACTTTGAAACAAAAGAAAATGACAACACAATATATCAAAACTTATGGGATTCAGCAAAACCAGTACTTAGAGGGAAATTCTTAGCGAGAAATGCCTATATTAAAGAAGAAGAGTTAAAATCGAAGACCTACCTGCACACATGGAGGCTTTAGAAAAAGTACAACAAACTAACCCCAAATGAAGTATAAAGAAGGAAATAACAAAGATTACAGCAGAGCTAAATGAAATTGAAAATAAGAAAGCACAAGAAAAAATAAACAAAACCAAAAGCTGCTTCTTTGTGAAGATTAGTAAAATTGACAAACCCATAGCTAGACTAATGGAGAAAAAAAGTGTGAAGGTGCAAATACATAAAATAAGAAATGAGGAAGGAGATATCATCACAGATGCCACGGAAATAAAGAGTCTCATAAGAGGATACTTTGAAAAATTACATGCCAACAAGATGGATAATTTAGAGGGAATGGATAAATTCCTAGAAACCCACAAGCAGCCTACATTGATGAAAGAAGAAATTCATGAACTCGACAGAACAATCACAAGCAATGAGATTGAAGTAGTCATGGGAAAACCTCCCAAATAAGAAGTGCCCAGGACTAGATGGCTTCACAGGTGAATTCTTACTAACATTCCAGAAAGCATTAAAACAATTCTGCTTAAACTCTTAAGTGGAGGGAACATTCCCTAATTCATTCTTTGATGCCAACATCACCCTAATACTGAAGCCAAACAAATAGGCCACAAGAAAGGAAAACTACACACCAATCTCTCTAATGAGTTTAGAGGCTAAATTCCTCAGCAAAATACTTGCTAATTGTATTCAACAACACAACAAATGAATTATACACCATGACCAATTGGGTTTCATCCTTCCTATTCAATTATGTTTCAACATTTAAAAAATCAACATAATACACCATATAAACAGATTGAAAGAAAAAAATCACATGATAATCTCTATAGATGCAGAAAAAGCATTTGACAAAATATAGCTCCCTTTCCTGACAAAAGCACTTCAAAAGATAGGAATAGAGGGACACTTCCTCAACCTGATACAGGATATATATGAAAAATGCACAGCTAACATCATATTCAATGATGAAATCCTAAAAGCTTTCCCTCTAGGATTTTGGAATGAGACAAGGATGCCCACTGTTGCCAATCTTGTTTAACACTGTGTTAGAAGTATTGCCCAAGGACTTAGTAAAGAAAAATATATAAAAGGCATCCAAATTGAAAAGGACAAAGTAAAAATTTCACTATTTACAGATGACAAGATCCTATACCTCAAATGCCCTGAGGAAGCTACGTTAAAGTTTCTAGAGCTTATAAATGAGTTCAGTAAAGTGGCAGGTTATAAGATTAATATGCAAAAATCAGTCACATTTCTGCACACCAAAAATGAGGAATCTGAGGAGGAAATCAAGAAAAAAATCTCATTTACAATAGCAACTAAATGAATCAAATACCTTGGAATAAATTTAACTAAAGTTGTAAATGAGTTGTACACAGAAATCTACACAACACTTTCAAAGGAAATCAATAAATACCTAAATAAATGGAATAATATTTCCTGTTATGGACAGGAAGATAAAACATCATTAAGATGTCTATTCTATTCAAACTGATTTACAGATTTAACTCAATCCCAATAAAAATTATGACAACATTTTTTTACTGAAGTGGAAAAGATAACTCTAAAATTTATTTGGAAGGACAAGGGGCCCCAAAGACATATTGGAAAAGAAAAACAAAATCAGGGGAATCACACTTCCTGACTTTAAAACATACTACAAAGCTACAGTGGTCAAAATTGCATTGTATTGGCACGATGATAAACATACTGACCAATGGAACTGAATTGAGAGTTCTAATATAGATTCTCACATATACAGTTATCCAATATTTGACAAGGCCACCAATTCCACTTAACTGGGGGAGAATGGTCTCTTCAACAAATGGTGCTTGGAGAACTGAGTATCCATATACAAAAGAATGAGAGAGTAACACCATCTCTTACCTTATACAAAAATTAACTCAAGATGGATCACAGATCTAAACACAAGAGCAAAGACAATGAAGAACTTGGAAGTTAATGTAGGGAAGCACCAACAAGACATTGTATTAGGGAATGGTTTCATGAATTTTACACCCAAAACATGAACAACAAAATAAAAAATAAATAGGACCTCCTCATAATTTAAAACTTTTGCACCTCAAAGGAATTCATCAAGAAAGTGAAAAATTAGCCTACAGAATGGAAGAAAATATTTGGTAACCATATATCTGATAGGGACCTAATAATCATCGTATATAAAGAAATCCTACACTTCAAAAATTAAAAAAAAAACAAGCAACCCATTTAAAAAATAGGTGTTTTGTAAAGACACTTCTCCAAAGAAGAAATAAAAATGTCTAAAAATCACATGAAAAGATGCTCAACATCAGTAGCTACTAGGGAAATGTAAATCAAAACTACAATGAAATATCATCTTACACCCATTAGACTGATGGCTTTTAAAAAACTGAGTACTAAAAGTGGAGAGGATGTGGAGGAATAGGAACTCTTATCCACAACTTCTGGAAATGCAGAATGATACAACCATTCTGGAGGACAGTCTGGCAGTTCCTCAGGAAGCTAAGTATTGAGCTGCCATCTGATCCAGAAATCCCACTGCTGGGTATATACCCAGAAAAAATTGAATGAAGGGACATGAACAGATATATGCAATCCAATGTTCATAACTGCATTATTCACTATTTCCAAAAATTGGAAAGAACTAAAATATCCATCAACAGATGAATGGATAAGCAAACTCTGGTATATATATACAATGCATTATAATATTACTCAGCTGTAACAAGGAATACAGTATTAACACATGGGTTAACATGGGTAAACTTTGAAGAACTTATGAAGCAAGCCAGGCACTGATGGTACATATTATATGACCTTAATGACATGAATTAAGCAAATTGAGGAGACTCACAAAGCTAGTATATGGAAGATAGTTTTACAGAAAGGGAATACAGGGTTATGAGCCAATGCCTATATGGGCAAAATCCATGATAAGTTGGAATAGTGTAGTTGTGCAGTGGATGGGCATGACAGTGGTACATTGATGCTGTTGGATTGAGCAGTGCTGGTTTGTGAGCATTTTAGGGAGAGGGTTGGTTACATTGCCAATGGAACTCAGGGGAGGGAGTAGATGAACTTTGGGAATTTGCATATATTTGGTTTAAACTGTAATGTAGGAAATACTTTTTTGGGTAATACGGCAGGGGTGGGTTAATGGTTTGGGGTGTTAGATGTGAGAGACATATGGGATAGGTGGCACTTGGGACAGGCTTCTATGGATTATGTGAGTGTTCATCCTGTTTTAGTGTATTGCATCAGTGGGTGGAGACCACACAATGAATGGTAAGGTATTGGATTCCCATCCTGGGGAGTCCTGCTCTGTTCTCAAATAGAGTGGCAGGAGTCTCTTGAAAGCATAGGCTGTGCCTAATATGGGAGGACAGGCCAGGATGATAAGCCCTCATTATTGTTGTAAGTAACTATGAATCTTGTACTTCAAAGAATGAAGCTTGGTGGAATAGAACAGATGCAATATGGGGCATTTTGGGGACATTGGAATTGTTCTGCATGATCTTCAAATGATGGATTCAGTCCATGTTAAATTTCATCAAAATTTATAAGATTGTATGTTCCAAAATGTAAACCATAATGTAAACCATTGACCTTGTTTAGTTGCAATGCTTCAATATTTGTACATCAATTGTAACAAATGTACCATCCACATGTAAAATGTTATTAATAGGGGAAAGTGGAAAAGGGGAAGGATACTGTATATATGGGAATCTCCAATATTCTCTACATGACTTTTCTGTTACCTAAAGCTTATTTGAAGATAAAATGAAAGAAAAAAAAAAGACACTGGGGGAATAAATGGAAGAAAATGTCACCATATACAAGACAATAGATGTTAGAGTGATGAAAGTCATAATGCAACATTTTTAATTTAATTTTTTTAAATTTATTATTTCAAATTCTTTCTATTTTTTTGTATTTTTGCCATTTTTAAATCTATCATTACTACTTCATTTTCTTATGAATTTTATTTGGTTATGTTGGCTTTATTTTTAATGAATATTTGGATAACAGATTTGTTACAACTGTGGCAGGGAAGGGTCATTGTTGCAGGGTGTCAATGATTTGGGATGCATGAGAGAAATATGACCTGGGGCATACTTACAAGGCAAATGAATGAGTTCCAATGTCCATGGGGCATTGTCATGGTGGGTGGAGATCCACACAATCACTGAAAGAATATCCAATTCCCATCTTCGTGAGTTCTGCTACATTTGCTAATGGGACAGCAAGAATCCCCAAAGTACAAGGACATTGACTAGTGCAGTAGGATGGAATATTGATGTGTACTTGATATTGATGACTGTACTTATGAACCTTTTCTTTTGAAATTGAAAGTTAGCCTAGTATTCTAGGTTGCCTAAGAGTTACCTCCTGAGTGTCTCCTTTTTGCCCAAATGTGACCTGTCTCTAAGCCAAAATCAGCGTATAAATGCATTACCTTCCCACCAGCATGGGACATGACTCCTGGGAGAGATTCCCTGGCACCATGGGATTACTATCATGCAACAACTAGCAATGCAACTGGAAAAACACCTTGAAAAATAGGAGAAAATGGTAAAAACAAATGAGTTTATATGGCAAACAGACTTCAAAGTGTGTTGGGAGGTCATCCCAGGGGTTACACTTATTCACATCTCAGTGGGATCCCATTTACTGCCACAGTAGATACGCTGTCAAATAGTGGAGCTACTTAAGGCTCTGGAGATATCCATACACTATGGGCAGGGCAAACAGTCCTGGAGTTTTGTGCCCTGCCAATGGACCCTACTTTGGAATTTATGCTCCCCAGTGTGACAAAGTTGGAGTTGTGGTTTCCCTACATGTGATTCTTCTGCCCCTTTTAATTGAACCTATAGGTAGTCCTAGAGTTGATAGTTTTGTCCAAGAGATTTAAATTTTTGGGCTTTCCATATGCCAGTTCTGTCCTGAATCTCAAAAGTTTCAACACCTACTCACCAGTTACTGGACTCACCCAGGACAACTAACAAGGAAATGATGATGGATGATAACCATCCCAAGGAACAGAGAGAGTGTACAACTGCAAGCAAGATAGTCCCATGCATCTGCCTGAAGGGACCTAAGCCCCTTATTAATTATAGGTGGAGTGGGCATCAACAACCCAGAATACTCAGTATTGCAGAATGAATGATGGCAGAGGGAAAAATAGATGAAATATGTGGACATTTTGGGGACATTGGTATTCTCCTGAATATCATTGCAATGACAGATACAAGCCATTATATATCTTAACATAACTTATGCATTTGTATGGGAGTTTAAACCTTAAAGTAAACTAAAATCCACACGTAGTAGCAATGCTCCAATCTGTGCTCATCAATTGTAACAAATGTACCACACTAATGAATAATGTTGTTAATGTGTGAATGTGCAGGAGTGGTAGTGAGTGGGGCATATGGTAATATTCTACATTTTTCATGTGACATTTCTGTGATGTAAGCATGTTTTAAAAAGCTTAAAAACTATAACAAATAATAGGTAGACCATTCTATCGCACCATATACAAAAATAAACTCAAAATTGTATGATTCCATTTATTTCATATGCAAATATAAGTCAATTTATAAAGATAAAATTAGATTAGTAATGTAGGGTTCTGACAGTATAGATGGATTGTGAGGTGACTGCTAAAAGGTGTGGAGTTTTTCTTTTTTCTTTTTTTTACTTTTATTTTCAGGTCCCTCCAACAGAATTTTTTTAAGAATTTATTTTATTTATTTCACCCTCCCTCATTGTTTTGCACTTACTGTCTGCTTTCTGTATGTTCTTCTGTGTCTGCTTTTCTTCTCTTTAGGCAGCAGCAGGAACCAATCCTGGGACCTTCCAAAGTGAGAGAGAGGTGTTCAATCTCTTGTGCCACCACAGCTTCCTGGTCTGCTGTGACTCTTTTGTCTCTCCTCTTTGCCTCTTTTTGTTGAATCATCTTGCTGGGCCAGCTCTCTGTGTGGGCCAGCACTCCTGCATGGGTCAGCTCTCCTGTGTGGGCCAGCTCACCACACAGGCCAGATTGCCTTTCACCAGGAGGCCCTGGGAATTGAAACTTGGACCTCCAATATGGTAGACTGAAGCCCAATCACTTGAGCCACATCCATTTCCATGTCTTTTTCTTTATGGAGTAGTGAAATTTTTCTAAAACTATTTTGGTGATGAAGGCACAACATTTTGATTATACTAAGACCCATTGATTATACACTTAGGATAGATTATAAGGCATGAGTCTATATCTCAATTAAACTTCTTTAAAATAAATAAATATGTAAGAATAGCTAAAAAGAGCAGGTATGTACATCAGGGAAATCATAGAGAGATTAAGAGGGGAGGACTTTCTGCTTGTTTAAATTTTTTGTTTATTATTATTGAAATAATGAAAATATTCTAATAATGATTGAAGTGATGAATACACAACTATGTAATTAAGTCAAATACCATTGACAATACACTTTGGATGGACTGTATTCTTCACTAATATGTATCATTAAAATTGATTTTTTTTAATTGGCTGTAAAGTTTTCATATTTGCAGGCTCTGGAACTTAATGCTTTAATAATTAATGTCAAGGGCAGGATTTCCAAATGTCAACCATCATAATGTCATTGCCAACTGGCATGGAAGGTTTTGGAATCTATTATATATTTTCTTAACAAGATGATTATTGAAGTTCATTTTTCCTGGATACTTCCTACTGGGGAATTAGCAATAGGAAGTGGGAATGATCTGAACCTCTGTCCAGCACAGTGAACTACTGGGTGCATGATTCTCACACCCACTGATAAAGATTCTAGTCACAAAGATGAAGTATTGTTTTATCTAATATTAGGAACAGAGTGACGATATCTGTTCCTCCCCTTCAGATATTTAATCACTGACCTAGGAAATGCAACCAGAGAACTAAATTCATTTCTGTGGGAAAGTCTCCAAAATCACAAACTTCACAGATTTTCCTATCCCTAAACCTATAAAATTTCCAGTTGATATTCACAAAATCATCCATCAGCTACCCAATCATTTTCCCAACTCCCTCAAAAAATATCTATTAGACAAACAAAATTAGTGATGTTCACAACCTCCCAAACTCTGAATAAATTATTTCCCATGATTTTTCATTACATTCTCCACAATGAATTTTCTGGAATTCCCTCAATGAATTTCATCCTTCTAATGAAGTCTTCTTCCTCTTACTCAATGTTTTGTAGTTCTTCTTTTTTATTTTTAAGATTTATTTTATTTATTCCTCCCCTCTTGCTGCTTCTTCTTGCTAAGTCCATTTGCTGTGCATTTTTCTGTGTCCATTTGCTGTGCATTTTTCTGTGTCTGATTGTCCCCTTTTGTTGCATCCTCTTGCTGTGCCAGCTCACTGCACCACATTGGCCTTAAGCACACCATGCCAGGTGGGCAAGCCTGCTCCCACCAGGAGGCCCCAGGAATCAAACTCAGGGCCTCTCACATGGTAAATAGGAGCCCAACCACTGGAGCCATACCCACCTCCCTCTGCTTAATCCTAAACTGAGTTTCCTTTAGCACATTAAGGCTTAGCTTTGACTGAATGATACTGCACAGTGATTAGAGACCTATTGTTTCACTCTTTTGGAGTCCACTCATTTAATTTAAAAGATAAATTAAGAATTAAGACAATCCCACATTGAGTACAGGTGTAGAATTCCTCACATATGACTTTTCTGATTTGCTTATTAGAGTGATAGAAGAGACCTCTCCAATTCCATTATATTTACATTATGTGTTTTCTCACATAGTGTATTATTTATCTATTAAGGGCTTTGCTACATAACATGCATGTGGATTCTCACCAGTATGAATGTTATTAGATAATCTGAAGAGGTATGGATGATGACAGGAATTTCTGAACACATTAAAAAGTGTTTCTTCAGAATATGAGTTCTCTGGTATGGTTAAAGGTTAAATCTATGGCTGAAGTCTCTTAAATATGCAAAATATTTACAGTATGAGTTGTTACATTCAAAATAAGAATATTGACTGATGACTATCTCAAATTGTTTACATTCATAGGGATTCTCTCTATTTGAGTAAACTCCTATTGTCTAAGGCCAGAAAAATTAAGTTTTTCCTCTACATATGTTATTATGGTTTCTGTCCAGCATGAAGTCTGTAATGTTGCCTGAGGATAGAAAAACAGGTGAAAGATTTCCTACATAAACAACATTCCTTCAGTTTTTCTACAGTGAGTTCTCTTATAGTGTTTAAGATTAGAAAACTGACTGACGTTTTTCACACATAAATGACACTTATAGGGTTTCTCTCCAATGTGAGTTCACTCATGTTATTGAAGATGGGAATATTGACTAAATGCTTTCCCACATTGATGAAACTCATAGGGCTTCTCTCAAGTGTGAGTTGTCTCATGTCATCTAAGTTTAGAATAATTACTAAATGCTTTCCCACATTGATGATATTCATAGTTATCTCCAGTGTGAGTCCTTTAATGTTTTTTAATGGAAAAAGGATGAAAGAAGCCTTTTTCAAATGTACTGCATTCATAGTATTTCTCTCCAGTGTGAGTTCTCTAATGTCATTGAAGATGGGAATGCTGACTAAAAGCTTCCATGCACTGAAGACATTTGTATAGTTTCTCTCCAGTGTGAATTCTCTCATGAGGTTTTAGGAAAGAGGATTTACTGAAGACTTTCCCACAAAGATGACATTCATATGGTCTCTCTCCAGTGTGAGTTCTCTCATGTACTTCAAGATAAGCATATCGACTGAAGACTTTCCCACATAGATGACATTCATGGGGTTTTTCTCCAGTGTGAATTCTCTCATGTTTTCTTAGGGAAGAAGAGTGACTGAAGGCTTTCCCACATAAATCACATTGATGGGGTTTCTCTCCAGTGTGAGTTCTTTCATGTCCTTTTAGGGAAGAAGAATGACTGAAGGCTTTCTCACAAAGATGACATTCATACGGTTTCTCTCCAGTGTGAGTTCTCTCATGTTGTTTTAAGGAAGGAGTGACTGAAGGCTTTCCCACATAGATGATATACATGGGGTTTCTCTCCAGTGTGAGTTCTCTCATATGATTTAAGATAAGCATATTGACTGAAGGCTTCCCCATATAGATGACATTCCTGGGGTTTCTCTTCGGTGTAACTTCACTTATGTTGTTGAAGATGGGAATGTTGACTGAAAATTTTCCCACATACATGATATTCATGGGGTTTCTCTCCAGTGGGAATTCCATTATATTGTGTGAAGTCAGATCATTGCATACTAACACTTTGGGAACATTCATATGATTTACTTCTAGGGTGAATATGTGTATGTTGATTAAAAGATGAATGATCACTGAGGACTGTTGCAGGTGGTTTCCTAAAATAGGATTTTTTTATCATATGAATGAATGCATGTTGGTTCACTGTGGGTGTGTGAGATGAATATTCTTGCAAATAATTACATTTAAAGGAATTCTTCTGGGTGTGAGATCTCTGTGGTGGGGAATGAGAGGTGAGACTGTAAAACATTTGTCCAAAACAATGAATTTCTTCATTTCCTTACATACAAAACCTAGACTAATCCACTAGTGATAGTCTCCAATTAAAATATTTGCCACCTTGGTTTCATATACACATTATTCTACTCCATACGCTGAGATATCCTCTATTATAACAATTTAAATGCAGAAGTATCTAATTAATTTTGATTTTAATGATGTTTCATAGATTATGTATGTGAAACATGTTTATGCAATTTTTTTTTATATGAATACAGGTAAGAGTTCATGTTTAGGTTAATTTTTACCATAATTCAAACTATCATAGTGTTTTCCTGGATTAACACTTAATCCCAACATTAATTACAATTTCATTATTTTACTGAATTCCTAATTCATTCAATCTTAGGCATCTATTTGGAATACTAGTGTTCACTAAATTAAGCTTACCAACACCATGATTTTAGAAGTGTCTTCCCTACAGGTAGGTTGGTTGTCTATCATTTCTATCATTTCATTTCTTCTAAAGGTATTTTTCCTCCATGTAGTAATTTAAAAATAAAACAAAATAAACTGTTAGAATAGCATTAGGGGGACAAAATTTTTCGGAAGATCTAAGTATATCTTTCAATATGTTTCCTACATTCACAATTAGCTGGGAAAGAATATTGAATTAAATAATACTTTAGGAATAAGAAAATATTATAGGACATTACAATCAGAAAAGATTTTCAGGCATGGAATATGAGAAAAAGAAGTTGGGATGTCAGGGAAGAAAAACGGAGGAAAAATATTCCAAGAATAGGACCAGGACAAGGATCATGTGAGGGTTAACTTACAATAACAAATGAATATCCCTTTCACAATGCCAATGATGCTTAACAAAGCTTGAGAATTATATGGAATAAACACATGTGACTAAAATTTCCCCAATCTCTGCAGCTACATTTTAGAAATCATAACTCATGAAAGTAAACCTAAAGAAATCATAATTTACTTAAGGAATCCTGAAGGTAAAATATTCAGTCACATACTTACTATATCATGACACCCCATTTCTGATGCACAGGTCCTTAGAGCTCACCTGAAATCTGGTGTTGAGGAAATCCTATTCCTTCTCTCCACACTTCTCCTTGTTCCATCTGGGAAAGCATATCTGTTTTGCAGAATTGATATCCTGTTTGTACGAAAAAAAAGTTACCTGGATTTTGAATTCTGATAGTAACAGTGTATGATCATGATGTACATAGCAAGTTTAGCCATTTGGCAATTTGATGTAATTATGAATTCCAAAAATATAATTGGATCATGCTTGCAAACTGATCTGTTAATCTTGGCAGGATTAAGTTATGTTTAAGGCATTGACTGGGCCATGTCAGTAGGGCATTGAGCTCCACCGATTGGTAGGTGGGGGAATCATATATAAAAGGCAAGGCAAAGGACAGAGGGAGCAGTTTATGAGAAGCAGTATTGATGTTGGAGTTTTGATGTTGGAGAGAAAGCCCCAGGAGAAGAGAAGTGAGACATTTGCCCGATAGTCTACAGCTGACCTTTTGGAGGAACCAGAGGAGCTAAGCCTGGAGAGAAATGCAGCCCCAGGAAGAGAGGAATCCAAGAAGCCTGATCCCTGGCAAACATCAGCAGCTGTCTTGCTCCAACACGTGGCAATGGACTTTGGTGAGAGAAGAAACTTAATGCTTTATGGCCTGGTATCTGTGGACTTCTACCTCAAGTAAATACCCTTTATAAAGACCAACCCATTTTTGGTATTTCACATTAGTACTCCTTTGGCTGACTAATACAGCAGGTTACCAAAGAATAAGGTAAACATTGAAGGTCAGTAATGCAACAAAACCTAGAACTCAGATTATTGATAATATTTCAACAGAAATTATAACTCTTGATCTTTTACCCATTTCAATGAGGACCACTGGTTATTGTTACCGATGCACTAGTACAAAGAGAAACTGCAGTATCATCTGTATTCCAAATGGGGAGAAATCTATGTTTCCAAAGTGATTGAATATTATGTTACCCAATAATCCAACTAACATACATCCCAGAAGAATTATCTAAATTGTATATGGAAAAGAATATATGCAATATTTTTACTACTATGTTCTGAAGACTTAGCATAGCCCTTGGATCAGAATACTTATTTCACTGTAGTGAATTACTTATACATTCAAAAAGTATGCAGTGAATTCTCAGAAGAAAGACATTAAGTTGTAGGCAAGAAGATTAAATTCTATTGGGGTGAACTAGATGTGCATTAAAAAAAAAGAAAATATTCACTTAGGCAGTTTTATTTCTCATAACAATATAAATGTATTAAAATTATAAAATATAAGAAAATAAATATTATAAAATATGGAGAAGCTGATATTTGAATAAATAAACGGAAGATTATTTATGATAAACATATTGATAAATAGATAGATTAGACAGATGGTAGATAGATAAGAGATAGATATAAATGCTAGAAAATTTTTTAGAGTCTCACATACTGTGACCAGCTTATTGACATTCTCCAGCACCACTTCTCTGAACAACTTTTGCTGGGATGTGTTTAACATGTCCTCTCTTCCTGGGTGAAGTCTACAGCCACATCTTTGACAGTCACATACTCCTAAAACACCACAGAAATTTGCGTTCACACAGCACAATCCTAACCAATGTCCTGAGTGTGATGAACAAAATAATAAGCATTAAAGAAGCAGAAACTTTATACATAAAAAACAAAATGAGTATGGGGTTCCAGTAACATCATTATCAATGCTGAACTGTCATCTGCCTTTCATATGCACTCACAGACACATGCACAATTTGAATACTTATCACCCCATTGTAAAAGAAAATCACATGACACAGGATGTTATATACACCTGGAAATATCCCAATAAACTTGTAATTATGCCTTCTTTCTGCTGATTATAAAGCTTTCATTCAAGCATTCAAAACTAAATCAATCTTTCCAAAAATTCTAAGTAAATCTACAGACTTATAAGGTGAGCAATATCCATGATATTTCATTTTTAAAAAAGTGTATCATTAGATTATTCCCCTATACAGATGAACTTATTTTCCTCTCATTTATAAAATCATTTAATATGTTATGCATTTTGACAAATGCAAGTTAATGTGTGAATTGCTTTCTAACTAAATTCAATTCAAATTTCTATTACTCACTAAAATAGCAGGGAAACTTGAAGAAATATCTAGAATTCTGCCAAACTGAATAGGTATCAAATCAGTAAGTCCTCCTTTCCTCAGTGCTACATAACTCAGGTATTCATTGTAATATATAAATAGAGATGGTTCAGGGTAATGAGCCAGGGAATCCTGAGACAGTGGTACTGATACATTGCCTTAGAATGACCATTTCTAAGGAAGGAGACTTCACAATCTCAAATTTTCCTGGGGTCTACAAATACATTTTAATTGTCTCACTTTTATCTTCATCTCATCTATGTGTGAAAGATTAAAAGAATGCTGTTCATTGCTTCTGGTCTCTCCAAATCTTCAATAATTTTCACAAAAAAAAATTTTTTATTCTACCTATTATAAAATTCCTGAAACCACAGCTACAATGAAGGAAAAAACAATTCTTATACATTGCATCCATTTATAAAATTTGAATAAATTTTATTTAGAAAATTGAACTTGGAAAACTTGAACTACAGTGGTAAGGTGAATTTTTGTTTTCTTTTAAAAATATTTCAAAATGTGCAAATATATTCCATCAACATTTTAAGAAAATTAAATTGGGGGAAATTAAATAAGTTATTCCTCATTTCCTTTAATTTACTAACCTTCTCATGATTCTGGCAAATATTCCTACCCCTATAACACAGTATCTTTCATGTGGGATTGATTCCACAGCTGAAAACTCAGTATCTCTTCTGACAATAAACTTCTCTTCTTGTTCATTTCTGTCACCTCTATTCATTACATACCAGGGCTAATCTCAGGTACAAACATGAGTCATGAATTCATTATTTATCCAAGGAGGCCTTGAGATGTGTGAGAAAAAGAAAACATCTGTCATCTTTTCAGAGAATACAGTCTTTAGGGAAGCTGGAACCAACTCTTGCAATTACCTTGGAAGATTATTCATTGTTCAGTCCCTAACTTACTGTAATTATCAAAGTCCTGTATAAAGTTAAGTTAAGCTCAGATCCCTGAATAGCTCCTGAATACACTTGGAATATCCACACCAATTGGTGAAATCTTCCCATCTGCTGGCAACAGAGGTGGAATTTCAGTTAAAGGATTCCCTACTCACCTATGATTGCATTGTCAATACCTTAGCTGGCATCTATCTTCCTCTGGATTTTCACTCACAACCATACAAGAAGATGGTGGGCAAAGCTGATGATGGAAAAAGGATCTTAAGATTCATGTTTTGACGGCACCTTTAAGGTCCACCTGTCATGAATGTCAAACACTTCACCCAGGAATATCCCCAGTCCCATCAACAAAAGAAACATAAGGTGTGCTCAAGAGATATAATGGCAGGACTCCCCTTTCCCAGAGTCAAGACGCTGGAGGTCTTGACTTTTCTGGCTATTAAAGATGATGTGGTTACATTAATTGTACAGACATAAACATGAAAATCCATGAATTATATTTATTAATTATCCCATGATGTTCAGAAATGTTTAATTCATCCCAGATTCCAAAACATAGGAACCCCTGACCAAAATCACATATGGAATTGGTTCCTCACCACAAGAGGAAGCAGAATGGAATTTCTCAGTTATTACTGGTTTTTGCAATAGCATTGGTTCTCTCACATGCATTTCTGTCTTCTGGTCTCTCATGACCTTCCTGTTCTACCATGAAACTGACCTGATATTTTATCCTAAAACATCTTAGTTCTTCCATATGTGATGTCTAACAGTGCAGCCCCTCAACTCTGAGATCTGTATCTCACCCCAATATATTTGGAAATCAACCAAGAAACTTAGGAATATATATTATTAAAAGTAAAAGAAAAAAGAAAAGAAAGAATATATACTATTATGGGGTTGATCAGATCTAGGGTTCACTTAACCATTTGTACCTCAAGTTCAGGAAGAAAGTGATTGTATTCGACACATTTGGAGAATTATATATTTTTAATAATTTAATCTTCTCAGTAACCCAGCTGATAAAGGTTAATTTATTTATTTAACAAATGTCCCAAATAGGGGTTCAGAAAGCTGAAGTAATATGACAAACATATGTGGCCAAAAAAGACACAGCTAGATTAAAATTTTTTCTTCCTGTATCTCAATTTCAAATATCTAAAGGGTTACATGTCACACTTAGGTATTACATGGAATGCCACCTCTCATTTAAATAATCAGATACTCTGTTGTCAAAACTTCCTCTTCATATAGTTTGTTACAATTAAACCCATGCACAGGTTCTCCCTTCACAAGGAAACCTCCATGACATTGAAACCGCTTTCCAAACATTAGCTTCTACCTCATGCAATATTCACTGCCACATGTATTCAAAGCATACATATTTCAGCAAATGCTTCCTGAGAACTGTATTTACCCTATGTGTCAATAGATATCTTACCATTTTCCACATCTGCCCATATAGGAGGTTATTCTAATTTCCTGTCATGTTTATTACTGTGTGTGACACTGCACATTACTAAGATTTTGCTTTATACTAAATATAGAATCACAACTACTGGTGTTTTCAATTATATATGGGAAAAAGGCTACATCTTGATAATTGAGTTATTGTTCTATTTCCATATTCACTTCAAGTCCCATAGTTTGAATACCACATATTCTCATATTTTACATTGCTTTTACCAGGTGAGGTTTACATGATATTAGGCAGTGAAAGAAAAGAGAACCATCACATACAAGGGAAGCTCAATAAGATTAAGTGCTGATTTCTTATCTGAAACCATGGAGGCAAGACAGTGGTATGACATAGTCAAGGTACTCAAAGAAAAAAGCTTCCAACCATGTATTCTTTATCCAACAAAGCTGGCATTCAAAAATGATGGAGATATCAAAATATTCACAGATAAAGAGAAATTAAGAAAGTATGTCAATAAGAAACCTGTCCTTCAGGAAATATTAATGTAATTTCTACAGGTTGGTGGGGAAAAACGGGAGAGAGAGAGTTGAAGGAGAGTGTAAAAACTACTAAAAAGACAAAAAGAGAAATAAAAACAACATATGACATACATAACTTCAAAGAAAATATGACTGATGTAAGAAATTCCTTGAGAGTAATAACACTAAATGTTAATGAGTTAAACACACAAGTCAAGAGACACAGATTGGCAGAATGAGTAAGGAAATATATCCCAACTATAAGTTGTCACCAAGAAAGCCAATTTAGACCCAGGGATTCAAGGAGGCTGAAAGTGAATGGCTGGAAAACCCTTTTACATGCAAACAACAACCAAAAAAAAGGGTGGGACTAGCTATATTAATATCAGAAAAAATGGACTTTAAATGCAAAACTATTGTAAGAGACAAAGATGGACACTATATGGTAGTAAAAGAGGTAATCCTTCAAGAAGAAAGAACAATCATAAACATTTATGCACCTAATCAGGGCACCTCAAAATATAAGAGGCAAACACTGGAAAGAATAAGTGGAGACATAAATTTCTCTACAATTATAGTGGGGGAATTTAATACACTCTTATCACCATTAGACAGAACTTCTCAACAGAGAATCAATAAAGAAACAAAGACTCTGAATAATACATTAGAGGATC
>JAQZBX010027779.1:0-28170 GCA_029593785.1 Cabassous unicinctus | reverse complement strand
CACACACGCACGCACACACACACGCACACATGCACGCACACACACACGCACACACGCCTGCACACACACATACAGAGCCTAGTTACCAAAGTAGTCAGCATTATCCTTTTAACACAGAAATCAGACCATATCACCCCTTAAGCAAAACCCTTAGTGACTTCCATTTTCCAACAAAATAAAGCCACCATCCGCGGTTTACAAGGCCTTGAATTTCCTGGGCCCTGGCCGTCTCTTACCACCTGCTCTTTGTTTCCAGTCCTGCAACCACTCTGGGCTCCTTGTAGTTTCCGGGACATGACAATTTTGCCACTGCCTCAGGGCCTTTGCACAGGATGATTTCCTTAGCTGAGAATGTTTTCCTTGAAAACGGCTCCTTTCGGTCTTTAGGTGACCTCCCTAGCTGCCCTAGCTAAGACAGCCCATTCTGTCATCCTCTATCTCTTGTCCTCAATTTTTTTCAAAACAGTTAAATAACATTATACCGATGTTCTACTTGTTTATTGAATGCCTTCTACATTAAAATATAAACTCAAAGAAGGTAGGACTTTCTTTGTCTTGTTTACGGCTGTATTCCTAGTACCTGGGGCAATTTTTAGTCCAATAAATATCTATTGAATAAATAAATGAATAAAAGACAAGCTACAGACTAGTAAAAAGTATTTGTAACATATATAACAGGCAACCATCAATATTAAAACTGCAGAGAGCTGACAAAAATAAACAAAAAGAGACCATCCAATAGAAAATTTTAAAAATATAAGCAGGAAATGCACTGAATCAGAAATCCAAGTAGTAATAAAATTATGAAAAGACACTGACAAGCTTCACTGGTAATCAGAGAAATATCAATAAAAGCAATGAGCTGCCACCGCTTCCTACTCAGAAAGACAACATTTAAATGATTGACAGCTTTCACTGGTGGCCAGAATGTCGGGAAATCCATACTATCGTAAAATATTTGTGACAATATAAATGGACAAAGCTTTTAATTTATTGTTTGGGTGGGTAATTGATGGTGTGGATCACAGTTTTAAGTGCCTATTTCTTCTAACCCAGAAATTCTACTTTTATGGATATAAATTTTACAAATAATTCTCATACATGTACAAGACTTCTTACAGCAGCCCTGTTTTATCTAGCACAAAACTAGAAACAATGTGAATATCCATTAATAGGAGCAGTGGTTAACCTGAGATGAGGGATGGAATGGAAGTAGAGGATGAAGGTGGTATCTTCAGTTTTTATTGTACGTAATTGTGTATTGTACTGTTTTAACAATGAGGGTGTATTCCAGGGTTTTCCCGTGGTTTAGAATAACTGCAGCCTGTTTCTTGGGAAGGAACTATGAGCAGGTGCAGAGTCCCAGCCCGGCAGGGAGGCGTCCCCTGGTGCCTTCTGTTGCATGACAAGTGCCACCACTTACTGCCTTTCACTGGGCTGCAGGACGCTGTGGGCCAGGGGTCTGCCCAGGGCCCGGGGGTGACCCTACAGGGACCACTCAGTGGCATTCAGCTGGTGGGCGGGCCCCAGGTCCTTCACAAGGCCGGCCTCGAAGGGGGCGGCGGGCTGTCAGCTGGAGCCCCTGAGTTCCTACGCGGTGGCAGGACCCCCAGGGAAGGGAGCACAGCCAGGAAGCGGACGCTGCCGTGATTCGAGGTTAGCCTCAGAAGCTGGTCCAGGGTCAACATCTGCCACATTCTGGTGGTCAAAGCAGGCACAAAATCCACAGATGTCTCGTCCCTAGGGGAGGAGGGTAGAGAATTTGGGGCCATGTTTAAGTGAAGGGCAGGGATCCACCCTGGCTGTCTACCCACGGATCTCCATCCTGGACAACTTCCAGTTACAGCTTATTAGGCACTGACCCCAAGCCGTTACCACAGTGGCTAAAACTGCGTTCGGTTTGATATCACCAGATAGAGAAATCCAGCAGGGAGGCTGGAACCCAGCCTAAGGCTGAGGGCAAAGGTCCCACCCAAGCTGCACGTGTGAGAGGCCAAGCGTGGAGGGTGTTTCACCAAGCCCAGAAGGACGTCAGCCCAGAGCGCGCAGGCGGGCCGTGGAAGGAGAGGGCTGCGGCGGCCCCCTTCCCACCGGTCTGGCACAGGACAGCCAAGCTGCCCCGTCAGCTGGAGGCAGGCGCTTAGGAGTGGAGGTGACGAAGGAAGCGGAGAGTGCGGCGCTCCTAGCTGGTCCCTGCCCTGGCGTTTATTGGACATACTGAGCTGCGGGAGACACAAAGGCACCTGTTAGTGATCCCCGACCGCGGTCGTGGGGGGTGGCAGGCACGGCCATGAGGACAGCCCTGGCCTGAATCCAAGGGGACACCGGGGAGACTGAACTTATTTCTCTTCAAAAATCTCTCTTTTAAGAAATTATCAATGTCATACATGCTTGTTAAAACATTCAGACTCAGACTGTTTAAAGTTAATAGTGAAAGACAACCTCACCCCTAGTTCCATTTCCAATAATTTCTTTTTCCCCAAATTTCCTTTACTTAAAATTTAGTTTTGAAAATATTTATTATGAATTTTTAAGCCTGCAAAAAATTATAGCGTAATACAAGTAATATAAGAAATAGCCATATTGTCAAAGCTGAATAAACAAATGCTATTTCTTTATTTGGGGTTTACTTATTTTTTAAAAAAAATAAAGCAATACAGACACAATTGGAGTTTCCTTCCTGCTTCTAGCATGCCCCATCCCTTCCCACTGTAAAGAGTTTTTGTGTTCCTACCAATCATGTTTTTATATGTTTATTCCATATGGAAATATCAATCTACAAAAATAAAATTGTTTTGTGTGTTTTTATAAGTTTACACAAATGGTAGCCTGTACATACTGTTCTGAAACTTGTTTTTTTTCACTCTACATTTCACATTGTTACTGATCTATATTCATGTGCATAAAAATACATCAATTGTATTCATTTCACTGTATTTTGATTGCTTTATAATCTTTCTTCCTATGATTATAGTAAGATGTATTTAGCCATTCCACTGAAGAGCTGCAATGTACATACTCGAACAATGTACATATTTGTACATGTATACATGTACACATGAGTGGGAATTCTGTAGGGTAGATACCTAGAAATAAGCTGATTTTGACTATAAGAAAAAAAGACCTCAATTCAATTTGGCTTAGAAATGAGAACATCTATTATTTTACTTAAAAGGAGGGCTCGGGGTGGGGTGGGCTTGACGGCTGATTGATTCAAAGCTCTGTGAGGTCCATATGGAACCGAGTCCCTTCAACCGGCCATCCTGCCGATCTGGGTGTGGCTTCCTTCTCAGGCTGGTGGCAAAATAGTGGAAATATTTGCAAACATGGCATCCGGACGCAATGATGAGCGGACGAGGGGAGGCTGGTTTTCCCGTTTGTCTCGTAGGAGTTGTAGTATTTCTCCAGAATTCTCCCAGAAAACTTCCTTTGTAATCCATTGGCTGGAACTGGGTCACTGCCAAAGAGAAAACGACCACCTTGAGAAAAACCAAACCCTTTCTTGGACCTGGGGGTGACCTCAACTTCCCTTGAGACACATGACTGCCTGGGGCAAGGGATAGACGAGGAAACCAAATCTGGGTTCTGGAAGAAGGCAATGCGTGGGGGAAGGATGCTGGGTGGGAACCCAGTGGTGTCCAATGCGGAAGTCATCTCCAGCTTTAACTGCACTAGGCACTGCCAAAGTGTTCTCCAGAGGGTTTCTAGCAATTTAAACTTCTGCCAGGGACACAGGGCCGGGCCCGTGGAAAGTCCTCATCGGCATCTGGTAAATTCCGACTTGGGGTTACTGCCAATCTGCTGGAGTATGGAATATTTCACTATTGCTTTAGTTTAAATTTTCCTGATCAGCAATAAGGACAGAGTGTTTTCCAGAGGTTTGTGGACTTTCAGTTTTTCTTTAGTCTGAGTCGTTTCTTCGTTGAATTTGCCCACTTTTCTCTCGCGCGGTCTTTTAGTGATTCACAGGAATTCTTTGTTTCTGTTCACAGTCCTTTGTTAATAAAGACCATAAACATCTCATCTTTAACCTTGTTTGTGAGAACAGTAGATTCCCAAAGTGTTGGAGACTGAATAGGATCCTGGAATATCGGGGGCTAAGCATTTGGAAAGGCAGTCCATGCCCAAGAGAAGGCCAAGGATCAGGAAGCAGGTTGCTGAAGCTGATGGGAGGGGTGACGGGCTGGTCAGTGAGCTTGCAATAAAGCTGTGTGATTGACGGGCCCTGCTATGTACCAGAGGTGGTCCTGGAGGCTTTCGATGTATTAACACATTTAGCCTTTGTGACAGTATTGGGAGGTGAGTACTATAATCACATTCCAGATTTACAGATGAGGAAACCGAGACACAGAGAAATGCAGTAGCAGGAACAGGTGAGGTGATTTACCCCAAGTCAGGTAAGAGCTGGAATCATAACTTGAGCCCATGCAGCTGGTTCCAAAGCTGCTACTCTTCACCCCGACCTAGAGTCTCTCGTGTTTTCTGTTACGACGGCAGGACTTGGGACAGAGAGAAAGAGCCAATTGTAAAGGCTTTTCTCGTATCTAAGTAGTTGGTGATGTGAATTTAGTTGTCTTTTTCATTTGTCTTCCCAGGTTTAAATAAGTTGGGAAATAAGGCATGTAAATTCCAAAGTCTTTTTTATTTCAAACAAGCTATTTCCATTCCACTCTTCCTTCCTTCCTTCTTTTCTTCATTCTTTCTTCCCTCCTTCCTTCCTTCTTTAGTCTTCATGCTAATTGAATGTGCCCCACCAGTTTCCAATATTGAACCCTGTAATTACAGTCGTTTTGTCTAAGATCATAAGCACAATCCATCAGCAATTTCACTTGCAAATATAGCCAATTTACTTAAGTAATTATGAAATAGAGAGTTTTTCAGTATGACGCTGTCCTTCTTTTCAACCTAAGCTGCTTTTACTACCCACACATGGATTCAGAAAAGCAAAAGCAACATATTAAAAGCCCTTGATAAACGTTTCAACATGGATGAGCCTTGAGGAGATCACGTGGAGTGAAACAAACCCGACACAGTGGAAAAAGATGGTATGTACCACCCACGTGAAGAATCTAGAATCAGCAACTTCATAGAGAAAGCAGACTAGAGGGTGCCGCGGGCTGACCCGCGGGGCCGTGAGGAGCGACTGCCTGCTGGACACAGAGTTCCTGTTGGGGTGGTGAAAAGGCTTTGGTGATGGATGGTGGTGATGGCTTGAAAGTGGTTAAAATAGGAAATACTGAGTTTTATATATGTTAGCAGAATAAAAAGTTAAAAACCCCAAAAGATTCACAGTCTGAAACATATTCACACTCTATCCAGTCCAAGACTGAGCCCATCAGAAAGGAAAAGGCTGACTTACTGAACGGGAGCACAGCCTAATCTGTGATAAATGTCACCCTCAAAAGCCTCCACAGCATCCTGGATCTTTTAAAATTCAGCCATCCTTCAAAATAAAGTAACTTTTATCCCTATTGCCACCCCCCCCCCCAATGCCTCCTGTAAACAGCTTTTCCTCTTCACATAACAATCTCTTTTTTCCTTATCTTTGTCACTGCTCCCTCCAATAAACGATAATTCTTGATATCTTTCTGGTCTAAAGAATGAAAGTCACCACGAAGACCATGAGAATGGGAACTTCTACAATGAACAGGAGACGGCACTTCCCTCAGGCTGAGCAGACAGCAAGCAGAGACGGCGTGAGCCAAAAGGCCAGGCTCCTGGGACAGGCGCGTCTCTCAGCCGCCTTTACGTAAACACAGTCCGAGGGAAGGATTGTCGCGTATGATAAGAGAAGAAAAGCAGCTCTGTCGTTTATGGGAAGCGGTCCCTAATTCTCACGAAGGGCCCGAGGATGGCATCAAACGCTGCTTCTCTGGCGTCACCTCCAGGGGCCGCGGTGGCCAGTGGCTCCGAGGGCGGCTGATACTCCCACAAGCCTCTGCCCTTGTCACTGGGTTCTAGAAGATGTTTTTGGACTATAATAGGGTGGGAGTAACTCATCAGGAAGGTTTGCACTAGAAATCTTCCTTCGGGAAGAAACAAAAATTAGGGGCGGCCGAACCAGTTTTGTTGTGGAGAACAATAGTAATGCCGTCTATTACTTGTGGCCCAAATATTCCAACTATGCGAGGAGATGTGTAGCTTGTTTCCATCTTCTAGTGTCTTCGTGGTTTCAGTTGTTTCGTTTTGTTCTTCCTCTGCAGATATATTTTAAATTTTCTGAGGGGCAAGGATTGTGGCTTCTTTACATTCCTTTCTTATACTCACCTCTATTTCTCCCCCAGCAAGGAAAAGGATCCCTTTATCTCTTCTGTAACCCGCATTTCCTCCCCTTCCTCCCTGCATGTGAATGCAGCTAGACCCATCACGAATGGACAGGTAACATCCCCTGCCCTTGTTGAATGGATGGGTTGTCAGAATTGCCCTCCTGGTATTTTTCTGCAATATTGTCATATTCCTAACTTGAGAAGTGCAAATGAAAATTCAGTTCCCCAGAATAAGTTAACACACACACACACAGGGAGAGAGAAGATGACTAAAGTATTGAACATTTCAATTTAATTTAAAATTTTATTGAGCGTTTGCCGTGCGATAGGCACTTGTTGGCTTCTGTGCGTTATAGAGAATTGAGTAAGCCTGGGCTGCCGTCAGAATCCACTATCTGGAAAATTGGACATAGCTCTAGGCTGAGACAGTCTTTAATAAACATGATCCTGGAAATAGAAATAAAACATTGTAAGGGTGTCAATTATGTGCATAATTACGGAGGTGTGAAGTCACGAGGTCTACCTGGTAAGCTCTGTGAATTTCAGGGAGTCCACCCCTCTTCCCACACCCCGAATCCAGCACAGGTCTGTGTAGTGGTTGACCTTCTTCCCAAATGAGCTCTTTAAAATAGTGGTTTTCTGAGTCGCTTTCAAATGTCTGCTGCTCTTTCTTGCTAAATTCGCATCACTCTCTTGGAATGTCGTTTTCTTTGTTGTTCCTTGTTTGTTCTCTACTCTACCCGCATTCGCTCTGCTTCTGTCCCCCTTTATCTATTTCCCTCTTCGTTTTGTTGTTCTTTTTCCTCTTTGTCCACTTTCTCCTGCATCTGCAATATTTTTCCCAGACACAATGCTTTCTTTTCTTGTATCATTATTCATGGGGGTGGGGAGGAGCGATTTTCTTGTGAAGGGAAAATATCGACACCAGGACGATAATCTCCCTCAAAATAAGCCCTTCAGTTCTGGATCTTGCTGGTTCTTGGAAACAGGAACAAGTGAGCACCTTCCTTTGTGGCAGTGGCTCTGTGACAGGGCCGTGGGCCCTCCTGCCCGAGCAGCAGCTGGGTAAGGCGAGAGCAGAGGCGCGAGCTGACCGCTTCTGTCCTGGGCCTGTGGGCACGCGGTAGGAGAGCAATAGAAACTCACTGCCTGGCCACTGAGCTCCTGCTGGCAGGGGACGCGGAGTGAACGGAAGTGCCCACATTCTCAGATTACAATCTCTTCTATTGGCCTAACACCTCGTCTGCACGTGGCAGCTCATTTGATCCCAATCGCAGGGCTGTGATACAGTCTGGTCACAGATTAGCCCATTTTCACAAAGTCCAGTGACATCAAGTGATAGGATGAACAGCCCTGAGCAACTGGTAAAGGACTCCAAATCCAGTGCTCTTTACTGCAAGCCTAGTAGCTAGCCACCAGGCTCTAGCATTTAGAACGTGAGGAGGACGTGCTGGTAGCAGCTTTAAATTCATTTGGTGAGGACTTGATTATGCACTATAAACTGCTCCTGACTTAAAGCATCATTAGGAATTCAAACCTGTGGTTTTTTTTTCCGTATTTCCTCCTTCAAAATATGCTCTGCTGATTTTGATAAGGAAAAAAATACTGTAGCTGTGGTTTGGCTTGTAGCACCTGTGCTTCACCAACCAAGCATGAGATGGAAGTTCAAGAAACGCCAGTGGAGGGAAGGAAGCTCTTCTCATTAATAAAGGCAATTAGAGTCTCCCCAGCTGAGCAGCTGGCGGCCGGCGCGGGCTGGCGGCTCCCAGCGTCTGCGTGCAGCCTGATGACTGGGGAAGGCACCCTGGGCGGGAAGCTGAGTTCTGTCATCGGTTTCAGTTGTCCTCTCCTCTTTGCGCCCCCGACTGCGCTTAAGGGGAGAGTCTGTTCTTTGGAGACAGTATCCACCGTGCCCAGCCTCCTGAGATGGCAAAACAGTCTCCACTTTGAAAAGTCAAAGTGCAGCACTTTAATTTCTCTAAATGTTAGACTAAAAAACTTCCATGCCCAGAGACTTATTTTGAGGAAATCATGCCTGCTGGGAAGTCACAGGTGGACACGATAATCTAATTATTGATGTCTTCTGTCACATCCCTTTAAGTGAAACTTCCAGAACAGGAAGTGTAGGCTTGGAAGTTGTGGTGGGTCCAAGTGAGATGTGGATCCCCCAGGCACTGGAACCAAGGGAGATGCTGCCGATCTACACAGTTTGGAGAAAACGTCCAGCTGCTCGGCCCTCGCTTTGCATCCTCATTATTCAGAGTTTGGCTCTTTCAGACTCAAGGGACTGACCGACACACTCAGGTTGCTGTCTCTAACTATGGGTTCATTGTAAGTGAATATTGGGATAAAAAGAAGGGGAAAGGTTGTGTCTGCACAAACCCAGGCGTCATGGGCCCCTGGAACACGGGTTATCGCTGTCCCAGCGTGGAGGGAGCTCCAGGCAGCCTGCAGCTGCACGGGGGTACTTGATGTACTTGGTGTGGGCTCAGGGACTACTCATGAAAGGAAATAGTGAAAGAATGGAACGTCAGTTTCTATCACTTGCAATCAAGAACGCTAGCTACTTCACAATTTGGCTCCAGAAAGTGGTTTGTTGCAGGCATTGTGAAAAATGTGAGATCTATGGAATTAGTTATGCCAGGAGAGCAAAGAAAGCAAGTCCCATTAACACTGCAGAACAGGATCTAGCAGTTGATGGCACATTCCATGATTAAATTATTAGTTAAATGATCTCCCGGCTCTACCTGGAATAAAGTACTTGTTAGAGACACTTACCCATTACCGCCGTACATAAAAGAATGAAGGATATGAGGAACTCAGCTTTCATTTGGGCACGGTTCTGTTCACCAGAGGATGTTTGGAAATGTGGGGGAATTTCATCACCACAATGGCTGGTGGGTGCTACTAGCATTTGGTGCCAGGGACCAGAAACGCTCCATCTTGGAATGGGTGAGAGCATCCATAAAATGAAGAACTGTCCACTCAAAGTGCCATTTGTGCACCTGTTGAGAGACAATGTCTTAACGCAAGAGAACAACAAGCTCAAACTCCCAAACTCTCAGCAGACTGAAAATTAGGAAGTGTCTATGACTGAATTCCAATAACCTCTTATTCTGATGGTTACAGGGTTGAGATAGTCAAAGAACAAACTGTTTCGTCCTAAAGACTGCCCAGTTACCAGGTCAACTATAGTCATGGCCTCCCCAGGTCTTATGTTTGAAAACTAGGAGATTGATTGGAACAGAGATAGATGGAGAGACTAAGGGCTTGGATGACTCGACGTCCTATGTCTAGCCTGCCCCCGTTGAGCCCCCCTCACTGTGGCAGCAAAGAACGACCCACTCCTCTTGCCTAGTGAAGCTTTGCCTCTCTTGCTCCTCTGAGGGAGTTGCCTTCTTCCTCACCCAACCCACCGTGTCCACCCAAGCTGCCCTCCCTGCCTCTGAGTTTCCAGAGTGAGAGACAGCAGAGCTGAGGGCTGAGATAAGGCAGCTCGAGGTCACAGGTCAGGTACCAAGGAAGGGAACGACGCCGGGGGAGAGTGCAGAACCCTGCCGTGAGTGCATGTGGAGCACGCAGCTGAGTGCTGGTTTGAGCACGGGTGTGAAGGAACTATCCACCGCCTGGATGGATTGGCGGGAAGAGCACCCTTGCACGGGCTAGGGGCAGTGCCAGCCCCCCAGCAGGGTGGAAAACCTCGTGACTCCTGGGCAGAGGCCACACAAAGGCTGGCCTCAGGGTGGGAATAAGAAGGTCCAGGCTGAACACACTCTGTGCACCTCACAAATACTGCAAACTAGACCCAAAAGGATCAAACCATTTCCAAGTGATTTGACTCTGTCCTGGAACAAAGCTCAGGGTATTTGTAGGCAGGAGTTCAGACTTAAAAGGCACAGAGCTCCTATTTGGAACAATGGAAATGTTTTGGTAATGGACAGTGGTGTGGTGGCACAACATCATGAATGTATTTAAAGCACTGAAATATATACCTTCATGTGCTTAAAGGGTAAATGTAAGGTGGTAGATACGGTAATAGAATAAACAAAAATTCAGGGGACTGCACAACACAGTGAACCCTAAGTTAAACCATGGCCTAGAGTTACTAGCACAATTATAAAAAACGTGCTTTCATCAATTGTAACAGATGTGCCACTCCAATGCAAGGTGTTACTATTGGGTGGTGTACAGGAATTCTGTAATTTATGCATGATTATTCTGTAAACCCACAACTTGTCTAACTGAAAAAAATATATGGAAATACAAGCTAAAATTCACAAGGTCTGGCACCCAATAAAAAATCCCCAGGTGTGCAAAGAAGCAGGAAACAAGAGTTCATAATGAGGAGGAAAAGCAATAAATCAAAACTGATCCAGAACTGACACAGATGTAGAATTATCAGTCTAGGACATTATAATGGTATTGTAACTGTATTCTACAAGTTCAAAAAATTAAGAAGAAACATGTAAGATATTTAAAAAATAAAATAAAATAAAATAAAAAGACCTGATTTAAACTTCCAGAGATGAAAAGTACAAGGTGCAAAATTTAAAAAAAAAAAATGCACTGGGTGGAATTAACAGCAGATTAGATATTGAAGAAGAAACAGAAGTGAAGATTAGTGAACTTGAAGACATGATCTAAAATAAAATACAGGGAGACAAGAGAATGAAAACATGAGCAGTGGGCTATAGGATGACTTCAAGTGGCCTAACACATGTATAATGGGAGTCTCCAAACAAGAAGAAAGAGGGGCTTGGCAGCAAAATAGTTAAAGAAATAATGGCCAGAATTTTACAAATTTTATAGAAATTATAACCCAATAGATCAAAGAAGCTCAATGAACTTCAAACACTACTTTAACGGAAAAGAAGAGAGAACCCAGATGTAGACCCACAAATATATAGTCAATTGATTTTTGACAAAGATTCCAAGGAAAGAATTTCAATTTCAACAAATGGTGCTCAAACAATTGGATGTTCTTATGCCATAAAATAAACCCTGACCTTTACCTCACATCATATACAAAAATGAACACAAAATGGATCATTGTACTAAATATTAAAAATTAGGAAAAATATAGGAGAAATTCTTTGTTATCTCTCTCAGGACACAAAGAACCATAACTATAAAACAAATTGGTAAGTTGGTCTTTATTAAAATTGAAACATTTGTTCTTTTGAGGATATCACTAATAAAAAGTGAGTCACAAAGTGGAAGAAAATATTCACAGAATTTATATCTGTTGAAGGATTTATGTCCTAAATATATAAGGATGTCTTCAGATTCAATAACAATAAGGAAAGCAACCTGACGCAAATGGGCCAATACTTCACCAGAGAATATACACTACTGGCAAAAGAGCATATGGGAAAGTTGTTCAACATTATTGGTCATCATGGAAATGCAAATAAAAACTGCAATGTGATAAAACTGCACACACACTAGAATGACTAGAATTTTAAAAATTTGACAATACCAAGTACTGATGAGCATGTGGGGCAACTGGAATGTCCAGATATTAGTGGTGGGAATTCAAAATGATACGGCCACTTTGGAAACCAATTTGGGAGTTACTTATAATGTTATTCATGACCCAGCAATCTCACTCTTTAAATATAGCCAGAAGAAATGAAAACTGATGTCCACACAAGATTTGTTCATAGCTGCCTTATTCACAACAGCTAATAACTGGAAACAATCTAATTGTCCATCAACCACTCAATGTACTAATAATTTGTGACACATACATCTACTCGGTAATAGAAAATGGGCAAACTATTGCTACACCAAAATATATAAATGAATCTCAAAATCGTTATGCTTAAGTGAGAAAAACCAAACACAAAAGCCTATCTACTGTATAATTCCATTTATATGAAACGCCAGTGAAGGGAAAACTACAGTGGTAGAAAGCAGGTTTGCAATGGCTGGGGGCAGGAGGCGGGGAGAGGGACTGGAATGCAAAGGACAAAAGGAGATTTTCTGGTGAAAGGAATATTCTGTGTCTCGCGTGTGGTGGTGGTGACATGACTGTGCATTTGTCAGAACTCGTAAAACTGTACACTCAAATTGGGTGACTATTGGTGTGAGTAAATTTTGTCTCAATAGACATGGTTGAAAATTAGGGCACTGGATAACAGGGTTGCTGGAGTGACTCTGTCGTGAACCTCTAAATATATTCCCGAGAAGTCCGGGATGTGCTCCGTTCCCCAGGGCTTGAGTCTGAAAAGTGCCCTTCTCTGCGGCCAGCATGAACTCGGCTGCCTGGCTGCAAGGGGGCAAAGTCTCCGCAGCCCACGTCACTTTCTCCAGGCGACAGTGTGAATGACCTGCTGACAGAGGTCTTGGGTGGGTGCTTTCTGGGTCCCCGTGTGCCTGGGACCTGGATGACCAGCCCTGGAGGATGCTCCCCGGTTCTAAAATAGACGGACACAGCCTTGAATTCAGCATCCTAGCCGTGGAGCACTGCCTCTCACACACATCCTGGCCTCAGTCAATTTACAAATCCAGCCTTTGGAAGGAAGGGGAGGCTGGTATTTTTGAGAAAGGACTTTGTGATACTCCTACAAGGCACGCTCATCTTCTTCCACCCAGCTTTCCTTCTAGATTCCCCTAAAGGGGCCTGTGTTCATTAACCAAGGAATATGTTTACCAGGGAGAGGGATAAACCCTGACCTACTATGGAACTCAGGGTATCATTTCTGAATAAACACTCATTTCGAGGGATCCAGAATCTTACTGTTTGCTATGAGTCCAACTGGAAATTATGGGGCAGGTGATAAAGTTTGTCTCAAATTGGCTTCATGATAAACATAGTGGGATTCCAGATCCAGTCAGTGATTATTCCCTCAGTTTCTCAGTGCACAGTTGAAATATTCATCTTCAGTAACCAGGAGTTCACTCATTGGCTCTTTGACCCATGCTGTAAGGGCTATTGTCATCCGAAGAGCCACTAGGAAGTACCTTGGAGCTCTCCTTTGCTGCTCAAATAGTAGATCAACAGCACTTCAACATCCTTGAGGGACCCACAGAGATTGGGGCCACCATCAGACACTTGAAAGGTGCAGAAGTGGAGAATCTTACTATATTCCCACTTAGTTACCTAATTTGGTTAATGCAGGATAAGCAGGTGTTGCAGTATGGCAGTGGGCAGCTTCAGCCCAGCAGCCAGCTGATATTCTGCTTGGGTCTGCCCTTACAAAGGGGGTCCTCTGTGGAGCCCGATACACAGCTTTGATATCGCTAATGCTTTGTTCTCTCTATACCAACAGCAGAGAACAGCAGGAGTTTGCTTTTACTTGACAGATGGCTGACTCAGGGATATGTCAGCCCTCGTGCTCTGTACCACAGTTGAATCAATACAAACCTGGGCCTTCTCGGGCCAGCATCCTGATGGCTCCGTGCTGCTAGGGCTTGGAAAGCAGGCAGTTTTAGTGCCCTGGATGCTTTGACAAGAAGGTAGGAGAGCTGTGCCTCAGTGAAATGTGTGGGCTTCCGGTAGCCTGGGACAATTTGGAATATCTCCTCCAAAAATAAAATGTAATTCATCCTGTGCTCCATACCAAGAGGCTAGCTGATCCTCTTTGAGTTTTGTAAGAAATATTACCTATATTTGCATTTGATTCTCAAGTCATTTTCTGGTTGACACTAAAGTCTCCTGGTTTTGAGAGCTAGAGCAAGAGAAAGTTCTGAACTGGCTCTGGCTGTTCCCTTCAGCTCTAGCATCTCATCATTGTTGGAAGTGTCTGTGCCAGACCCGATGCTGGTGCAGCCTGTGGCAGGCCTTGGGGACCACAGAAGACCCACAGTTTTAGAACAAAGCTACGCACTTTTGCAAATATGTGGTATTCTTTCTGGAAATGTTACCAGGCTTAGATGTTTCAGCACCTAGGGGAGGAGTATTTCCAGCAGGAAACCCAGCAAGGCTCTGTTGAGTGAGAAGACGAGAATAATAGCTGCTGGCGGGCTGAGCGATTTTGACAGTCAGGGGCCCCGGCACCTGGGTGCTGGCAAAGGTAAGGGGTGTCCTGCAGGGAGGACGGAAACCTTCCTTCATGGTTAATGAACAAAGTTGGGTGTTTTACCTAATTTCCCTTGTTTCTCCTCTCCGTTGACTCCACTATAGATACAGACAAAGTAATAGTGGGATTCTCATTGTCCCGAAGCAAGTGGAGGGGCAGAGGCCCTCAGGAAGAGCTGGACTCTGGAGGTCAAAAGGAGTTGGGAGGGATCCTTGCAAGGGAAGGGGAGGAAGTTTACTGAAATGCCAGGGATGGCGGCATTGCAGAGGCAGCAGCTGCTTTTTTAATTTTAATTTTCAGTGTAGGTTCGGGACAAAGGGTGTCGGTGTGTCTACGGGGCACAAAACGGAGCAGCTTCAGCGAGCCGTTTGTAACCGTGGCAGGGTGGGATTTGCCCCCACCCCTTCTTTTCTTTCCCCATCCCTCTCTGTCATTGGTAAAAAGGGACCCTGTTAGTGTAATAGCACAGAAGAGTTGGTCGGTGTCAGCGGGAGCTAAAAGGCCTCAGGAAGGTTTCTGGGGAGAACCCGAAGGACACACAGCCTGCCCAGCCCCTCCTGGCGCCCACCCGAGCCCCTGAGGGCCTGTAGGAAACCCAGAGGAAGTGAGCGGCATTCAGAGGCGGGACAGGAGGGAGAGGCTGAGGCCAAGGGCTCTGCCGAGGGCGGGGAGGCGAGGCCAGGGGCCAGCAGACCCCCGCTGAGGTCCAGTGCTCAGGGCTGACAGGCGCCCCCTCCTCCGTGTGAATGCAGCCTGGGGCCATGTGCGGGCGAGCGCAGCCTTTAGGGAGGGCGCCGGGTGCTGGCCCAGGCACCGCGGGCTTGGCTGGAGGTGGCTGCGCTGTGCTCACTGTCTGTTCTTCCCCATCGGGAGAGTAGAATCAAACAACCCATACTGGACTCAGCTACTCGGGGGCTCCTGCACGTCTCAGAGCACAGTCAGGTGCCGCTCAATAGACGGAGCTGCGTTCAATGCAGCCTCATGGGCAAGGGGGGAAAGAAGGTGCCCTCTGCAGCCTCCGGGAGCTGGGCCCAGGGCGCCCGGCGCACCAGCAGCTCCACAAGTTCAACGGCCCTCCCGGGGCCCCCCACGCAACCCCGGGGCCGTTCCCTCCAGGGAGCGCCTGGGCTTTTACTCTCGGGCCGGCCTGGATGTGGCCACCTGGTGACCTTGGGGGAGTGAGTGGAGCAGGCAGACCAGATTCAGGCGATGTTCCCCGAATGAGCCAGCAGCTCCTGCGGAATGGACTTACACGGGGTGGAGGGAAGTCGGCCCGTAGACACAGCCTCTGCCCGCCTCTCCTCTCCCCCAGCACTTCCCATCGAGTCCTCAGCCCACTGCTCTGCATCCCTCACTGTTTCCTAGGAATTGTGTTCCTGAGCCCAGATCCAATGCCCAGGGACAGGCTTGTGGCTTGGAGCAGGCTTGCCGTCTTCCTGACAAAGCCTTTTCCCCAAGGGAATCCCTGAGCCCTTTCATTTAATTCCCACCAAGACCCTGTGAAACAAAGGCGATTATTATTCCCATTTCACAGGTTAGAAAAAGGAAGCTGAGCGTGATTAAGTAGCTTTCTCAAGGAAATACAGGAGGAGAGATTGGAACCCGTCCATCTCGCACGCAGTGTGCCTGTAACCACTACACGAAGCCACTTAGCTTCGTGTTCTTCCTGTGACAACAGGAGCGAGAGTGTCTGTTTGTGAGGGGCTGGCAGCCCAGCTCGCCCTCATGGCCCACAGCGCAGCCCCCTTGACCCCCAATACGCAGCCTGAGTCCTCACGATAAGGATGCGCCTCCTGCATCTCTGAGGGTTATTTAACAATCCAGTGGGAACTGATCACCCATCGCTTAGCTGTAACGTTCTCAAATCTGTTGAGAGATTTCAGTAGATATATTTCACAGAAATACTGAAAAAAGGGCTGTGGTCATATTTGTGAAACCAGGGAAGCACTAAAATAAATCCTAGCATCCTCACCAAATACAATTTTTCCCTCCACATGACATGATTTGCCACCTTTTGGTCAAATAAAATGATTTTTATGGTTCACGAGGCTTTCCTCTTCGAGTCCTAGCCCCAACGGACAAGGCAAAGTAAATCTGGTGAAGATTCCAACGTTTCATCTTTATATCCCTGAACAAACAAAATCCAAACTAAAAAAAAGTTATTCAATAACAAGCTCATGGCATAAACTGTAAAGCACAAATTCATGGATATTGTTGGAATTGTCACTTTAACGATTAAGGAACCAGAAGTTTGTCTTGTTTTTTCAGACATTTGATCTCCCTTATCTTAAAGGATGTTCATATTTTAGATATTTTTTAAAAATTTGCCTCTATTTTAACTTCTTACAATTCCAAGAGTATTTATTGAATGCCTACTCTATGCTAAGTATTCTGGTAGGTGATATAATCTATTACATTATTTAATACAAAAAAAGCTAAATTGAGGTTAAATCTTCACATTAGATAAGCCTCTATTAAAAACTTCACAGTATCTTATTCTTCATTAGTCACTGAAAATAATTCAATGTACAATCAACTTATTAAGGAAAATATAATATGTAACATATTGTAAAGAATATATATAAAGGGTGTGTGTATATATATATAAAGGATATATAGGATATATATATAAAGGATATGCACACCCACACAATTTCAACCCATGTCCACACTGCATGAAGGAAATAAGGTATTTCGTCATTATCTGTATAATGCTTAGTTTAGTACAAAGGACCAGACACGTTCCAGGATGGGCCTAGGGGCTCAGGCATGAGAAGGGCTGCATTTTTTCGCTTTCTAACAAACGTTTAGTGGATGTAAAATGGCTCAGGCACTGTGCGAGACTCAGGGGGTGAGTGAGGGAAGCAGGTGTAGCCCCTGCCCTCAAACATCGTCTAGCAAGGAGACAGGGGGGTCTTGGACTCAGCTTTCGTCTTTCAGGGGACAGAGGTCCAGAATGCTGGCATGGAGTAGGCCATCAGGTAAGCTCATGCCTAGTCTCCGCAGGACTCCAGTTCTTATATTCAAGGAGTTTTCTATCTTGAGATCTTCGAGTTGGAATCACATGCAAATCCTGTTGTTTCTACAAAGATGCTTACTTTCCACCTGACCCAACTTCTCTGCTGAAATAAGCAATGGAGGTCATTAGAAATTCATGGACAAACTGTGCCTTAAATTTGTTCCTCTGTGAATTTAATTTTAGAAATTAATGAGCTCCGCTGGTACATTTTCCCAGTAAACTAATGAAAGATTATGTAATTCTTTTTAGCTAGATCAGGGATTCTGAGCTGTAACCTAATAGGGCATTGCCTCAAAGGAGGAACTGAAGGCCAGCCCCCTAGAGTTCACTCTGGAACTTCCTAGAATAACAGACCACCCAGGCTTGACTTGGGGTTGGTGAGAAGGAGAACCAGGAGGGAATTAGAAAACAGTGGTCAAATAAGGAGACTCCTGGAAAGAGTCGCTGACCCTGTGTGGCGTGAGAACAGCAAGGAGTACTGGGAAGACTGTCTGTGTTTTCTTGGTCTGTTTCCAAGGAACTGAGTCAATGTGAGGGGTTCAGGTGGTCCGAGGAAGGAGAGCTATTCCAAAGTGCGTGAGTGGCGGAAGTCTGTGAGAAGCACCTGCTCCTAGGTGAGCTGAATGTCCCAGGTGATTGCATCTCTTTTTAATCCAAGGGAGCTGTGGGTTCTGCTGAAAGAGTGGGGGGCACTGGCCAGAAGAGCCCCGAAGCTCTCCTGCTAATAGCTGTGCTGTACGCACCGCTGTCTGTGTTTCGGAGGCTGACAGCCAGGCTGCCTTGCCAGCATAATCTACCTCACAGCTCCAAAGCCCTTTGAGCTATTCATGTAGGCATGGGCAGGACACCTACACCACCTGGCTCTGGTGCCTCACTCGCTCCCACGACAGTGCTCGGGGCTATTGTCCTTACTGATGAGGACACCGAAGTTCCAGAAAGATAGAGAACTCACCCCAGGTTGAGCACCCAGTATGTGGGGGTCTAGCATGAACATGGCATGCCAACCAAAAAGAGAACACTCAGCTGAGCTCCCATTCATTTGGGAATAAATATAGGCTTTGCCCAACTGTCCCGTACTGTAGACACCCAACTATAAAATCAATAAGTGAATTAACTGTTCCTTGAGATTCAAGATTCAAGTCTAATGGTATCAACTCACTACGTAGTGTAGAAGGGAAATAGTGTTTAAAATCTAAGCTGACTGTAGCTGCTTCCACTTTCAAAAGGAAGGGGGCATAATTCACATCAGGGGAGAAATCTACTGTTTATCAGCACACAATAGCCAGAGCCCTAAACATGCAAAGGGCAGAAGACTGCGTTTGCTGTGAGTTGGAGAAAGTTGCACCAATCTGAGCAAGTGGCATGAGTAGTCTGTGTTTTTTATTGTTGTTTAGGAAATACAGGAGGAGAGAAGAGGAAAGGAAAGGAAAGGCGAGAAGAGTAGAGAACAAGTGCTGAGTAACCTGTCTGTACCCTGGAGCACAAGGTAGCGGGAAGGGCCAGGAACTATTTTGAGAACAGGCAAGACTTATGTTTGACTTTAGATTGTTTGCATTTCTGTAGCACAAACAGCCTTTGCGTCTTTAAATCATCAGTAAAATCTGCTATACACAAAACATCTTGAGGGAGTATAATCTTTTTGTGGAAACAAGAGCTGATTTCCAGGTCTGTGGTGGCATGAAGAAGAGAGAGAAGAACGCTGCAAGAGATGAGGCAGAGGAGCTCGCCTGTCCCGCAGGAGCCCAAGGCCAGAGAGGACCAGGAAGACGTCAGCTCCTGGCTTCTCCAGGGCAGCACCGCGGTAAGAGGAAAGGGTGACTGGTGTTCATCACCATGCAATCACCACCCACTGGCTGAGTCATTTATGAGGGCCGTTTATTGAGATGGGTCCATACAGGTGATAACGGGTGGGCTGCTTTTCAGCAGCTTGAAGACAGACCGTAGCTCCACACTGTAAAGCACCAGGCAAGCGCCGAGGCCCTGGCTGCTCAAAACCATCCTGGAACCGTCAGAATGACTGAGGCTTTCAGGGCAAGTGCCCACAAAATGCCGTCTCTGCTGGGGTTGAATTGTGTCCCCCAAATAGACATGTTCAGATCCCAAACCCGTGCTGTGAATGTGACCTTAATCATTATTAGGACCTTTGAAGACGTTATTCGTTAAGAGGGGACTGAGCTGGATCGGGGTGGCTCTTAATCCTAGATGACTGGTGGTGTCCTCGTAGGGGAGGAAATGGACACAGACACAGAGAGAAAGACAGAGAGCGAGTCAGCCGCGGAGATGGCCAGAGGCTGTGTGCTGCCCCAAGCCAAGCGACATCGTGGATCACCGAGAAACCAGGAGCGGCGCAGGGCAGAGTCTCCCCTTCTCGCGGAAGCACGGCCCTGTAGACTCTTTGGCTCCACACTCTCCGCCTGCAGAACTGTGAAACAAATGGTTGTTGTTTAAGTCAAGTAATCTGGGGACTTTGTCACAGCCGTCCTGGCAAACTGAGGCTCTCCGAGAAAGGAGCAGGAGACAACAAATGGGAAGGAGAAGAGAAAAGTTGCTGTCCACTCCCCTGGGTCAGTTTGTCTCCCATGCACCCAGGCCACGGAAGAAGCGCTTAATTAGCCCCAACGAAAGCACCCGCGTGTCTAGAGAAGAGCGAAGTCCAGGGGAAAGACGCCGGGGCCTGCCACGCGGGAAGAGAATGTGGCTGGTCCAGGTGCTGTCAACAGAGAAGCCAGGAGGGGGGTCCTCGTCCCTCAGAGGCAGTGACTCCAGGGGGTCTAACTGCCCGGCCCCAGGGCCCCGGAAGAGGTGTGCCTCTCCCAGCAGGGTTTTGGCACGGGTTCACTCCCTCTCCTCTGTTAACTCAACCTGCCGTGTGGTGGTCCCAGATGCTTTGAAATTGTTAGCTTTTTGAAAATTAAACTCTTTTACCCCGAACCTGTCTTAGTGGCTGGGAAATGAGCACCCTCAATAACTGTTTGTTTTATAATAATATCAAGCATTTATTAAAAGCTTACTGTGTGCTGCTAGGTACTTTATGCAGAATTATGTGGTTTAATTCTCACAGAAATGCTGTGAAGTGGATCATCTAACCTCCCTCTTTCAGGTGACAAAACTGAGGCTTACAGAAATTAAGGACATTTGCCCAAGGTGCTAGAGCTTTTTAATGGTAAAGTCAGCATAGGAGCTCAGGTACTCTGACTTCTCTAATTGTTGAATTTAATTGACTAGAAGGTGAGACAAACTATAAACCCAGAGAAGAACTGGGATAAATCTATGCCCCTGGCATCTCCCTCTTACGGAAGTTCTGTTTTCTTCTTCCATTGCTCTCTATACCAACCCACCTCCCTTTCGAGTCTACCTGACCTTCAACACTTACTGAGTGGGACAGCGAGTCAATGTAGCGCGTCCTCTTTTATGTTGCGCATTTTTAGAGTGACTTGCAGCTTGGTCCTTAAAATGCTAGGCACAGGCTGTTAAAATGGAGACCTAGTAAAATTAAACCAGAGATCAAAGCTGGAAATAGCTGACATTTATTTGGATTTTACCAGGGGAACATTAGTTCTTTAATGACATTTGAAAGATGATGTGTCTATGATCTTTTTATAATAGATTTACCAAAGCACTCTGTCTTATTTAAATTCCAGTGATCCTAAAGAGAAAATTTGTGCAGCCTTAGTTATCCTGACAGTTGATGGACTTGAATCATTCATGACTTTAAAAAATCTTCAGTCCAAATAAAATGTAATTTCACTGGATTCTATGAGAAAAATCTGGAAGTTTGTCTTGGAAGTTTTTCTTTACATTTTAGTGCTGAATGGCCAAATAGTTCACATATGCAAATACTGCTTCCCACACCAGAGTGGGAGAGAGTTGATTAAATTAGTCTCTTAATTATGCTTGGATTCCCACCCCACATAACTAATAGCAACGAGCAGCCTAACTTAAGTACTTTACTTTCTTCAAGTATTACGTTCCTCAAAGTTTTTCAGTGGAATTAAGTTTTTCAGAGGTAACATTGCCTATATTTATCCCATGTGATACAGACTAGGAATGAATGAGTACAAGGCGGTGGCAATGGCAGGGCTCTTGAGATGTCCAAGTGGAATCTCAGCCTCTCAGCACTTAATCAAGGCTAACTGTCTTTAGCTACAATTAAGAGGCATTCATGATTGTCATTAATGACCTAGTATTGATTCAAGCACCCAAAGCAGTCTAGCTGTGGCATAGATCACTGCAGCTTTAGATAAAGAATGGCGGATACACAGTTTGTGGGGCTTTGTGTATCTGAAATTTGAGGACAGAAAGGGGAAATACCGAAATCTGTGACAGGACTGCATGAAAGGCAAACGTCTTTCTGTCTGATTAAGAGAAAATTTGAAGCTGGAGTAGGACGCGATTTCCCTTGGCCCCACCCAGGGCAGCGGTTTTTAAGCCTAGCATTGGGAGGAGCCCTGAGAACAGCTGGGACCCCCTCGGGATTGAGGGAGGGTAAGAAAGAGGCTGAGTGAGCAGGGCCAGGTCTCCAACTAGTTGCTATCAGAGGAACTCGGTTTTACTTCTTTCCGGTGGTATTCCACTGACGATTTCAGTTAAGAAAAGAGTGCTGCTACTAAAATCTGTTAGAAGAGAAGCTGGCACTTCTTTCTAATCCTTCAGGTCCTGGCTTAAACGTCACCTCCTCCGAGAGGCTTCCCTTGACCCTCCCCCCACCCAATGTATTCTTTACTTTGGAGCCTTCTTTATTTCCTTACTACCCCTTACCACAAGCTGAGTATTTTTGGCTATTCATTTGCCCACTTTTAAGTACCTGTCTTCTGCATAGCTCTTAGCTCTGGTAGAGCAGGTGCCGTATCCTCCTTGAGCTCTGCCATGTCCCCTGTACCTTACCTGGTCCCTGGACACACAGTACATAGGTGCTCAATAAATAGGCCATGAAGAAATGAATGCAAAAATAAATGTAGGGATGTAAGTGGCCACAGCTGTGTCCACCCTAGGACTCAGGCTTGCCCAGACATGGGTAAGAACCAGTCAAGATAACGTCAAGTCAAGGCATTGAGGTTTAATTCAGCTTTTGTCCCAAAGACTTGATTGTCACCTTCTAGGTCTGTTTCCATAAGATGGTAGGATGTGTGCACACACACACGTGTCACTTGAAACCCATCATTTTAAAACAATCAAACCAACGTATCTTATTCAGATTACCAGTAGAGACTGGGGTGCAAGTTAAAACATTGTGGGATGAAGACAATAAATGCTAGAGTTTGGGGAAACAAAGCCACTGTGGTTGGATGTCTACAGCAGATAAAGATGAGGTGAAGGAAGCAGGGGTTGGCCTCCTGAGACTCCCCAGACCCTTTCCACCACTTCCTACAAGCTCGCAGGGACTCGGGCCTCAGAAAGGAGAGACCCCCAGACCACCCTGGAGGTTCCTGATTCCACGTGGAAATTTGTAAACTTTATCTTAGAGGCAATCACTATACAACCTTGGGAAAAAAGAGGGCAAGGAGACTGTTTATAAGTTTATAAAGCAGACAGTTCTCTGCTTGAGACACTACCCGGCCAATTCAGGTTTGGCCTCTTTCAAACATTTTTCTCTGACATTGGCCCTTTTTCATTAGTGAAAAAACAATATTTGGATTTTGTTATCTTATAAAAAATATATGACTGTTTTTTTTTTCCCTACAGGAATTGTACCTTCATTGCCATTATTATCTTCTTCAGGTTGCCCAGTATTTATAAACCTCTCTAGGCCTTTGAGCAACTTCAAGTAATCAAACAATCTATTGTGTCAGCAAAGATAAGTGAAAAGTGACCTTGAAGTTTGATTAATTCCCAAACCAACCATGAAAGATTTTAAGAATCAAAGACCCAATTAACCTGTGGGAAACAAAATGGTGCTTCTCAAATCCCACCAATGAGTGAAGGTTACAGATAATTGATCTCCTAGCTAGTTAATTATTCTCAAATGAATGGTGTCTAACTTCAGAGTTTACATTCTCATAAAGTAAGCAATTGGGGTGTGCCTGGGGGACCGTGGCAAACTACAGCTTGTTCAGAATCTTAACAGGAGGACACACAAATATGAGCCACTTACAGCATCAAAATGCAGGTACCAAGAACTAGGACCCTGGCTAGTTTGAGAAAACAAAGCAAACCCCTGCAGCCATCAACAAACCAAGAAAGCCAAGTGTAAAATATAGGTAGATATGCAGAAATATGAAGAAGTGGAAGAAGGCATGGGGTAGGCAGTTAAATCTTTACCGGGAAGTGGAAAATGTATCCAGTAATGTAAGGGGCTTGGAAAATGTCACTGTCGGAACTATTTCCCGTAGGATCATGTTTCCCATGATGGCTTAGACTTTTCAAGTTAAAGGATATTATCTTGACATGCAAAAAAAAAATAAAAATGTTAAGATTACAAAACTCAGGCTAAGTTATCATGCCATTGGAGAGCTAGCTAATCATCCAGGGCATTAAATCCCAAATCCCTTCCTAGGCTTTCTGGGAAATCCCAAGAGCTTATGTCCTCACAGTGGCTCTGCATCCAGATGCTGTACCTGCATTTTGAGCTCTTGAGTCATCCCACATGAAGCTCAGTTCTTTCACTGGTTTCCTCCAAATGAGTTTGGTTGTTACTAGTGGAATCCTCTCTGATGCCAAATGCTTTCCCAATTCTCCCTTATTTGTCTCATTTTCTCTAATTTCTGTTTATAATTTTTGTATTCTCAGATACAAAATAAATAATATAAATTATGAATACATATCTGTGTATTATTTCTGTAATAAAAATAAAATACAATCAATAATTTTGTTCATCCTGCCCTCTTCCCCTCAAATCCTGTCTAGATAGTGATAGTACATTTACTTTTAATTTATAGACTAATTAGGCAAGGAAAATAAATATTGCTACTCTACATGTTCATATTCAGGAATATACTTTTTCTCCCCATTTATTCATGGGTTTCTTTACATCCTTCAGTAAAATTGTGTACTTTCTATATAAATCCTGCATATTCCCTAACTTTATTTTTACATGTTTTATCTTTCTGTTGCTATGTTAAGGGACTCTTTTCTCCGTGATATTTTCTAACATGTTACTTATTACAGGACATATAATAGATGTATAATTAGATCTCTTTTAAGTTCTAATTATTGTTGGTTGATTCCATTTTCCAGGAAGGTAATCATATCATCTCCTGATAGACTCTAAGGTGTGGACTTGGCCTCTCTCTGACTTGGTTCTCCCAATCTTTAGACATGGATAGGCAAAGGACCTGTGTGAAGAGGTTTGTTTTGTGAGATGATTCAATGATATATGTAATTTTGATAGGTTTCAGCATCTGGCACATTTCTCAGCCTATTTTTCAGCTTCAGAATTTGCCATCTCTTCTGCTCTTGTTCATCCTTTTCTCCAGTTCATCTTGTTCCAATCAGAGTACAATTAGGAGTTTTGCTCTGGCCAGGAGTCCCTTCACCAAGTCTGGGCAGTGGTTTCCCCTGCAAGAGTCCAATGCCCAGCCTACTGGGCCTTCTCTCCCTCCAGGTTTCCTGCCCCACATCTTGCATCAATTCCTCAATGTCTCTGAGGAGGGATGGCACCTTCCCATTGTCCCCAGGGTCCACCGTCACTTCCCCCCTGTTTGATTGCTTTGGTCACTTCCAGGAGCACGTGTAAGAGGAGAGTAATTAAATCACAGGTTCGGATTTCCACGCTGGGCCGGAAATGACGTCTCTTTCCTTTCACTCCCGAGTACTCTCTCTGCTCTGTTCAAGGCCCTTCCTGCGAACCTTTCCTACTTCGTTCTCCTGCACGTGTCCATTTGTCTCTAGATCATGTATTGTAAGTGAGGGAGTCCACTGTTTTTTTGTTTTTTCAGTTATTTTCCATTAGGAAAGGGTTACATGAATACTGCCAGAACCATACTTAAGGTAAAAATTCCAATGAACACTCAAGTGAAAATTTCTTGCATGTCTAATTCTGTGCCAAGAGAAATCAATCAATGGTTAGAGCAGGAAATTAGGAAGATCAGTCTGAAACCAAACACTGCCGTCCTCTCCAGTGGTGAGTTGTGGCTTGCTAAAATTAGATTTTAGTAGCTATAAGCAATAGGTATTTAGTTCATACCCATAAAAGGAAAAGAGAACAATTTGTTATCAATAACATATTTTCCTCTCAACCCTTCACTGACATTGCTAATGTCTGGAATTTGAAAACAAAACCACTTTCATCAAAGAATCACCTACAGAGTAGAATAGAGCACTCACTGCAATGCAGAACTCAGTGGAAAAATTATTTGAAACAAAGCACAGATTATTCCACTCCTCAAGTATCATAATCAGAAAGACAATTGTGCAAGGATCAAGTTAAAAGTCATACCAATTCCTCTATTTTATTGAATAGATTAGGATGCCATATGTTCCCAAATATCTAAATCTCTTGGCCCCAAGGAATGGAAAATTTGAATTACTCTAGGGTCTAAAATTCCCTAGCACTGAGCTAAAAACCACTTGGAATAGACTTGTGAAAAAACGTGTTTGGTCTAGAAATGCTGTTTCAAACAGAGTGACATTTTGTTTATAAAGTTTGCCAAGGGCAAAGGACCTTTTTAAGGATTTAGGGTATTTTTTTTTTACTTTCCCTATTATTGCTGCACCCTTTAAAAAAAAAGAAAAAAGAAAAAGCCTTCTCGTCTCCTAGTAGATTCCATGTTTTATTACATTAAGTCCTCTCTGTCAGCTTAGAGTAGGGAAGGCCATTTTACCAGGAAGGCTTTTTCTCCATATATTTTATTATATCCACATCTGTGCCTATATATGCCACTTTAATCAATTCTAAGCCTAAATTCTTTGAAATTGGGTTGAGTGGAGTCAGAAGGCAACCAGTCAGAATCTAGGCCAAACCTGACCTGAGTTCTAAAGTTCCCAGATGATAGAGTTGACCTCAGCTCTGAAGTCCATCTTTTTAGGGACAACCTAGACAGAAATCCCGGGATTTGTAAAAATGCTGAAAATGCTATGGAGGGTAGGTGGGCGAGTGAATAACTGAAATCCCGCTCTTTTCAGCTCACCTAGGAGTTAAGGAATGACACGTTTACTGTTCACTGAAGAGAAACAACAGCCTGTTACACAAAAGGGATCAGGCCCTCAAGGAGCATTTCCGCCCATCGAACGAGGTTTGCTGTTCGCCTCGGTCGCAGGGAGAGAATCTGCACAGAAAGCACGGCTCTGTCTGCCAGGGCGTTGCAGCATGAAGGCTCCCAGGGCAAGCCACTCTTCAGAACGTCTGAGAAATAATTGAAAGTAAAATCTTGGTCCCAAAAAGGATTTGAGGGTTTTTGTCTTGAAATTAATCTGAAAATGCATTCTTGTCATTCACCTGGAGAGCCCTCCCTGGAATGTGACCGTTTTCCAGTCTACGGCCGCCTCAGAAAGCAAGAACCAGGACCGCTTGCCCGACGTCCTTCCTGGACGAGCAGCTGAACCTTTTCCTGAAAGGCCGGGCTGGATGGCACCGTAAGTTTCCAGGGTCTGCACCGTGGGTGTGGCGTGTGCGTGCATTGTGGATTTTCACCTGCTGCCTCTACTTCGTGAATAAATATTAACACAGGCGCTCAAGAGTCCATTAGAGGAAGCCAAGGCTATTTCCACGGTTTCTGGCTGCACAGGTTGTGTGTGCTCACACATGTGCAACTTGAAATGAACGGGAAAAAATTGTTTCTATCTCGTCCCACAATATAAAACCCCTTTAGAGCTTTCCTTTCAAGTTGACTGCTAAGGAAATCGTAAAAGCCATAAAGCAAAGCAAACTTAAGTTGACAGGTGGGTAGCGTTCTCGAGCCTGATTTAGTCAATCAACAAGCATCTCTTGAGCACGCGTGTGTGAAGGGACTGCAAATCGCCTGCGGATTCTGCTCGTGGCGCTTACTCTCACGGTGCGATAATCCACAGTAGCACATAATCAGCAGGCCAAGTGGACGGTGATAAATGCCCCGAGAGAGCTGTCAGTGACGCATCCTAGGGCTTCAGAAGAGAGAGCGGGAGATCATCCCAGAGCTCACTTTGACCTGGGCCTCAAGGAGGCACTGTCCACTGGGCTTCTGCCCACGCCTTTCCAATCTCAGGCCATGCTCAGGCACAACTGCAAAACGGAAAGAGTTTGCGCGCTCTACTTCCCTACCTTCTCTTTCTCTACCTTAGCTAAATGATTGACTATAATTTGACGACTAACTCATGCGAATGTATTAATGGCTAAAAAGGGCAAATTTCTGCATTTCCCAGCTATTTATGTTTTAACATGCTTTAATTCTCATTGCTGTAAAAGGACTATTCCTGAGATAAGTGGCTATTTAAGCCAGGGCTGAGATCTGTAGAGCTGTATTTCTCTTCTCCATCTTGGCGCCTGGCTCGTTTTGCACTTGTAATTGAGAGCAAGAGACTCTGGACAGCCCAGCTCGCTAGCACTTGTTCTCTAACTCAGGATCCAGTTTGGAGTCAAATATGTGGACTCGGGCCAGGGATGACCTCTGTGGCCTGTGCATTGGCATCTTCAGGCTGGAGAGACAGAAAAGGAACTGACTGAGAGGTGTTACCTACTATTATTTTAAAACCATAGGCCAGTACCAAGAATTGATATTGTTAGTTGTGATGGTTAGGCTAATGTGTCAACTCGGCCAGGTAATTGTGCCCAGGTGTTTGGTCAAGCAAGCACTGGGCTAACTGTAATGCAAGGATATTTATGGACTTGAGTCATCAGTGAGTTTACTGCATAGATGGCTGATCACATCTACATCAACCTGGGAGATTGCCATCAGCAATGAGTGACGTTTTATCCAATCAGTCGCATGCCTTAAAAGGGGAAGTGATT
>JAQZBX010027778.1:12734-28281 GCA_029593785.1 Cabassous unicinctus | reverse complement strand
CTGTATTATACCTGTTTTTTCCTCTTCCTACCTTCAAAACCTCCAGTGGCCACTGCCTCCACATCAGTGATATTTCTTCCATTGCTAGAATCACAATAAGTCCGTAGTAGAATACTAGTAAGTCTACTTTAGTCCATAGTTCATTTCCTAATCCTGAGGATTCTGGGATGGTGATGCCCACTCCACATTTAATTGAGGGGGAGTTTCGATCCCATACAGGCAATGGATGGGGCTCTCTTGCTTGCAGTTGTAGACATTGGTTCCTTGGTATGTTGGTTATCCATCATCTTCTCCTAGTTAGTTGTCCTGAGTGAGTCCAATGAACTGGAGAGTAGGTGTTGCAACTCCGTTGAGATTCAGAGTCCAGCTGCACATGGAAAGCCCAAAGATTTAAGTCTCTTGGATGTACACCTACCAACTTTAGTACTAATTATAGGTTCAAATTGAAGGACAGAAGAACCATGTGTAGGGAAACCACAACTGAGTCCAACTCTGTCACACTGGGGAGCATAAATTCCAAAGTAGGGCCCACTGGCAAGGGACCAAATTCCTGAGGTATCTGCCCTGACTCTAGTATCTGGATGTCTCCAGAGCCCTCAGGAGCCATTGTATTTGGGGTAGTATCTACTTCGGCTGTCAATGAGATCCTGCTGAGACGTGCATAAGTGTAACCTTTGGAATGATCTCCTGACTCACTTTGAAGTCTCTTAGCCATAAAACTCATTTGTCTTTACCTTTTCCCCCTTTTGGTCAAGGCCTTTTTTTTTTTTTTCTTCCAGTTGCATTGCTTGTTGGTACTTGGGAGTAATCCCTCAGTGCCAGGGAGGCTCAACCCTGGGAGTCATGTCCCACGCCAGGGGTGGGGCGGAGTTATTGCGTTTATATGGTGAGTTTGGCTTAGAGAGAGGCCACATTTGAGCAACAAGGAGGCTCCCAGTAGGTAACTCTTAGGCACCCTACAATACCAGGCTAAGTTTCAATTTTAAGAGCAAAGGCTTATAAGCATAGTCGTCAATATCAAGGGCCCATCAATGGACCATCCTCTTTCAATAGTCATTGCCCCTATACTTGGGGGATTGTTGCTGTTCCATTAGCCTATGATTTTCAAACCAGTGCTTTCTTTGAATGTGGAAAGGAGCAATAGCCTCCTGGATTGGAATTGTGGTCTTCAGCTTTGAGGCAGCTTCACTGGGGGTAGAGGTGGGAGTTGGGGGGGGGGTTGCTGAAATTGTTTAGATTTTTTTTCCATCCCTTCTTCCCCCACCAACCCAGTAGAACTATAGGGTGCTTCTATATCTAACCCTCACACCTGCCTATCCTTTGAGAATTCCCATTGCTTGTGGTTGATGGAGATATAAGACAGAAAGACTGAGTGTATTGATTTTTCATTTCTTTCAATTTTTACTTGAGGTAACTGAAGTCCAGAGAAGTGGGGTCAGCAAAGAAATAAGTGAGGACTAAACAGAGATCTCCTGATTTCCCATTCTCCACATTGCTCAGTCTCTTCTTTTACTTACTGATAGATAGAAGGAGTGCTTTAACTGGCTATATCTAAGTCACTTAATGAAATGCCAGGAATTACTAGAGAATTAGTAAGAAAAAGAATGTAGAAGAAGAAATGAGTGGAAAAGTTGAAGCAGTAGCAGAAAAAAAAAGTAGTCATGGAATGCCTTGAGAGGATTGCTGAGTTTTCAGTGTTATATTTGATTATGTATTTTAGGGACCAGCCTTATGTCAAGGATGATAAATTGCATGCAGTAGACTCATCAGTGTTCAGGAACTGTAAGAAGTAGATTAGACTTAATATGAAATTAGAATTATAACACAATTAAAATATTCACCCATCTTGAAAAATTGAATGATAATTTGACCACAGCTCTTGGATCAGTGTGTGGCCATCTCATTTGGCTGTCTCCTAATTAGCTACAAGATCCAGGCTCCAGGCAGGCAAATCTAGGCCACTGTCCCATCCCCCCCCCCAAGCATCTCCTCTCCCCATGACCTGCATTTGGAAGATCTGCTGGAATCTGGAGCCTTCCTTTCTGCTCTGGATCTGGACTGAATAGAGGAGAATATGATGCTATGTGGCCTCATTTCTAACACACTTACAGAGCAGGAATGGTGATGAAATGGATGGAAAGTTTGGATTTGCTCACACCTCATGTGGGCATGGTGTGGAGGGGGCACGGAGAGGAAAGAGGGGAAGGGAAGAGATGAGGAAAAAGGAGAAGGGGATTATGTCTTGGTACTTTTGGGGAGTTGGGTGATAAAGGTTCTTAGGTGAATGGTGGCCTGGCTCCATTTCTCATCTATGGTTCTCCACACAGAGATTCTGTCTCCTTCCCTCCCACCCCAGTTCTGTTTATTCAGGCTGTCCCCGTCTCCTCAGTGCCAACTAAGATAGCAGCAGGCAGGTATATGATTAGAAAAGATGTGGTTTGGAAAGTGAGTTTCCACTAAGAATGTTCTGGTAGTGTGTATTTTTTAAACATATTTTTATGAATTCAATGTTATATTTTTATTCTAGCTTAGCCACAAAATGTCTTCATATTGTATACATTGGTAATATTTTTATTTTGCTTTGTTCTGATAATTTTTAAAATTCAGAATAATAGCTTTGAATTAGCCTGGATTATCTAACCATTTAAAATAGTATTTCTAAAAGAAAATGTGTTATAATGTGGTTATTTGGAATTTCGAAAAGTGAATTTCTAAAGCACAGCCAGTGAATTGGAGACAGCTGGCAAATTTTTAACAGTGCAAGTCTATGGAGAAATTTAATAAAGAGATTAGAAAAAAATAGAAATAATGTGTTTTTAAGATAGTAACCACTTTTCTTCCCATCATCATCTTTCAGAAGTATCTAGTACTGGCAAGAATGTGGGGAAACAGTACTCGTGCATTGTTTGTGACACAGTGACTTACCTTTGGGGAAAGGATATTGGTGCTGAAGGCACATATATCTTTTGATCTACCAATATTTCAGAATCTCTCTTACAGATAGAATTTAAGTGCAAGGATGTTTATGATGTCATTGTTTATAATAACAAAATCCTGGGAGCACCCTGAAGGATCATCAGTAGGGGACGGTCAAATAAATTTTGATACTTACATACTTTGGAATGTTAAGCAACTAGTAGATAGTAGGTTTTAGATATCGACCAATAACATTTTCCCAGTACACACTGTTAAAGAAAATTAAAAGCCAGAGGATTAATATTTATGACATTTTTATTTTTTTAAAAAAGAAAAAAATCCTGTATACAGCCATATGTCTATGAATTTGTTTGTATACCCAGAGAGAGGTGTGAAAGGATAGAGATTAAGCTGTTAACAGTGGTTAACAACAGGGGTTGAGGTTATTTTTCATTCTCAGTATTTGACTTGTTAAAACAAGCATTTATTACTTCCATAACAAATATAAATACCACCACACATAAAGTAGAAAAATTTAGAAGAAGAAAATCATTAACACTCATGCATATGAAATAGTGCTGATTTCTAAGAAAAGCTTCTTCCAAATGATTTTGAGTAGGGCATAATTTAGAAGCAACATTGTGGGTATTAAGTGACATTGACTTAATAGACCATCTGGCACTTTCATAAACAATTTACAGGCTTATGGTTTGTTTGGTTCTTTATGGCTGAGTGGCCCATTATGGCCCCAGTTACCATTTTCAGTGTCTAATTTGATCATATAGTCACAGGCTGTTTCCTAGGCAAAGTCCAGTAGAGTAAGAAAGTACTAACTTGAATAAGTGAGACAAATGCAATAACCATCTCTGAGTGCTATCCTTAGCCATTATACACATTTTTAACTGCAACTTTAGTTTTCTCATTCATTTATTAAAATATAAAAATTATTGAGTGCCCACTACATATACAAAGATGAAAAAGATGATGTTGCTTTCCTTTAGAAATCAATCTGTTGGGGAAAACCAGGAAGATGAACTATGGAAAAATGGAAAAATTAAGGTGCTGGATTGCAATATAAATAAAGTACCCTAACAGTGACTTTCTTACACCCTTTCCCTGGTGAGGCCAGTGAGTCCTGTACCCATTACCTTGTCTCATAAAGATTTATTTCTCTGAGAAATAAGAATAAAGAAGTTATAGTAGAGCCCTATAATTGTACAATTTCTTTTTCTGTAGACTGGAATATAAAGTAGCTCCAGGGTTATAAGGAAGTAACTAATACTAAGAGATGATATGGAAATACAGTAAGGAGATTAAGGAAAAGCAAATTGCATATTTGTTTATAGTATCATTACATAAGAGAAGATGGAATACTTTTGAAGTTCACAAAACCAAGTAGGAAAACTACAGAAAATATTTTATGTAAGTCTTTGTATATCTGTGTATACCCTGAATTAGTTGAGCATTTATATGTATTTATACATATATAAACATTTAAATATATGTATATAAATAGATAGATATTTTTTGTACCGGCCTTTGTACTATTGTCATAATTTTTATTTGTGCATTTGTTATAAATCCACACTATATTATTATTTTTATATAAATCTTTAACAGTTTGAGTGCTTATCTTGGCATATTGTAGATGTGCATTAATTTTTAAAGAATGATTGAATGAATGAATTACTACTAAGTGTTTTAAGATGTTCTGTTCAGTTCTGAAACAAGCTAACTCTAAGTAACAATTCCAATTAGTTCTGAACTATAATTCTAAGACTGCCAAATGGATGAAGTTTAAAGTAACTTTTGTAACTTTGAACAAGTATACAGATTACCTCACTTCATGGTACGTATAGGTATAATGAATTGTTGACACAGTCAATGACAAAAGAAGTTACACAGAGAAGGTATAACTCCATTTAGATAAAATTAACATAATGCTGGAACTTTGGGAGAAAAAGCATGGAGTTGAAACTCAGAAGAGGAGTGTTCCCTTGGACAACAAAGGCCAAGTTCATGGACAGATTGGTTTACACTTTTGTGGGAACTCAGAGAATAGTGTTGTCCACACTGTTAATTATTTACTTCAAAGTAATTGAAACATTTTAAAGCAGCTGTGTACAATTTTAGACCCATAAAATTTAAAGGGTTTAGAGGATTGTATTGCTAGGGTCAGCATATATATATAGCAGCTTCAGGTAAGAGGAAGTTTTATTTGGGTCTTTTTAAAATTATTTTTGTCTCTCCTTAACATGCTTGTGCTTTCCTCTATCTTTATGAATATATGGAGTATTTTAATAATAGTTGTTTTAATATTCTTGTCTTCTACTTCTATTATCTGTGTCATTTCTGAGTCTGTTCCCATTCATTAATTTTTCTCCTCATTGTGGGTCTTATTTTCCTGCTTTATTACATACCTGGTAATGTTTTATTAGATGGCAGACATTTGCTAAATTTATTTTATTGGGTGCTAGATTTTTTTTTTCAATGTGTACCTTTAAGTTTTTTGTTTTGGGGTGCAGTTAAGTACTCAGAATAGATTGATCCTTTTGACGTTTGCTTTTACTCTTTGTTAGACAAGGTCAGCACAGCCTTTAGCCTAGGGCTACTCAGGTGATACCCTTCCCCTCTCTGGTGGCTCTTTACCTGGCTTTGGGTAGTTTCTTGTACGTATACACATAGTACTCAGATAAAGTCTTAAGGAGAACTCCTTGCACATTTGTGGAGTTTTCTTTTTGTGCCCTGTTGAATTCCAGCCACGTAGCCTCCTTAGATTCTTAACTCTATCTCCTCAACTGAAAGAGACTGCCAGGTTCCCCCGGAGTTTGCCCTCCCTGAACTGTGTACTGGAAATGCTTTCTAAGCAGTAAGCTGAGACAATAGTAGGGCTCAGCTGGTTTGTTTCCCTTTTCTTAGGAATGATTGTCACCTGCTCTGCCTATTGTCCAATGTCCAAAAACTGTTGTTCATAAAATTTGCCTCCATTTTTGGCTAAGACTGGAAGAGTAAATCCAGTGTCTCTTGCTCTGTCATGCCCGGATGTGAAAGTCCTCCTTTTTTCTTCAAATAAGGTTCATGATCACATAAAATTTGCATTTAGTTTTCTTTTATTATAATTAGGTAGAGTATAGAAATGTTGTAGAGTAATAATATCTACAGAGTCCTTAACATAACAATTTATCCACATGTTAATAATATTAAGTTCTTTCTGTTTAAGGGAAGTTCTTTACTTGACGTGTAGAGGTACCGAAAGGAAAAAAATATTCTTGTTCATGCATTTGCCTTTATGTTAGGATAATCCTAAAAATGTAAAACTTTTTGTGTAGCTGGAGAATTAAGACATGACATATAAGATTTTTTATTTTCACATTAATGTTAATGTTTCTATTTAAATTTGGGTCAGTTTAATAAAACTGTACTATCATGGTAGGGCAGGCAGAGAGGAAAGATACTTTTTGTAGTGACAGCATATTTATTCTCAATATTAGCCCAGTCATAGAGCTGTGTATTTTAATTAGACTCAGAGATATCAAGCTCATAAAACTAGTTGGTACCAGCACTGGAATTGAAGCCCAGGCATTCCCATTTCTAGTTTAAAGCTTTTTCCACTTAATCATGCTGCCCCCCAAAAAGTCCTTGGATTCCTTAAGTAAGAACCCAGACACATCTTCTGTACTTCGTCTTCTTCCCTTTCCTGTCCTGACCAAATAAGGTAAGTGTTAAGAGCCTGCCAGCCTGCTTCCTTGCAAACTTCATTCAAACACTTCCATACTTTTAATAGAAATTGAAGCATTTACCTTGTCGGTCTGAACACATTATGTTAATGTACGTATTGTATTAGGTCCTAACATAAGATTAACTATATACAGCAAGCAGTTGAATGGCTGTTGGAGTACTTGACCATTATTTTGAAAGTTATTATTTGTGTTTCAGCTAGAGTGACTGTGGGACTGTTTGTTATACTTGAGTTGCTAAGTAATATCAGAAGGTCAGAACAATTTTAAGAAATGTGTGGACTATATCTGATGGCAGTTTGGCACTTAGCTTTTATCTCCTTAAAGCGGCTTCCATATTGAACCATGGCAGCATAGCCTTGCTATTTTTAAAGAATACAGAATCTGTCTGGCTTTGGCAGTACAGAAGAAGGAAGGCCCCAGTCTGGTGCAGTTAGAGACAAAGGTATGTGGTCCTTGAGGGACACGGTTTTGAAAAGGAAACTGAGCTTGGCAGTCATGTCTGTGTACATATTACCATGTAGGGACGAGATGAAGATTTAAGATAGCTTACATTTTGACTTGCTAACCCTTCTTTATTTTATGAGCTTCAAAAATTCATTACTTGGGTGAAGGAAATTAAAGTTGTTTTATTATAATAACAGGCCATAGGTAGTGGTATGCTGGTAAATATTTGACAACTGACTTTCCAGAGGAAAAAGCCTTGGGTTACAATACTTCCTCCTTTCCATGGTGTAAATGTTCAAATTGTGACTGATTTCAAGCTACCAACTTGGCATCACTGAATGTGTAGTTGGGGAGAGATGTGCCATAGCATACCATTATATAGTATTGCCATTGTACAAATGTGATAGAGTAAATAAACTCAAGAACATAGATGATGATAAAATGTAGTGAAACAATTAGTAAGTGAGGAGTTATGAATATTTTTATCTTTGTGTTTTTAATGTAATTTGTTTAAATGTAGGTTTATATAATTAAAAAAAAAATTTTTTTTTTGAGGTGCCGGAGCCAGGGATTGAACCCGGGACCTCATATGTGGGAAGCTGGTGCTCAACCAATGAGCCACATCAGCTTCCCTGAGTTGGTTTTTTCATTTGTTTTGCTTGTTGTTTGTTTTTGTTTTCTCAAGAGGCACTGGGAACCAAAACTGGGACCTCCTGTGTGGGAGGCAGGCGCTCAACTGCTTGAGCCACATCCGCTTAATTTAAATTTAATTTTTAATGATGGCTATGCTTAGCAGCTGGCTCACAAACTTCTGAAAATTCAACAATCAGCTCTCCCTGGCCAGTATGAACTGGTTCTAGCATACCAATGAAAATAGATAACACTTAATGGAACATGTTCTAGTGCCAGGCATGGTCCAAGGGTTTTGTGTGAATTATGTCATCCTCAAAGCAAACCTATGAAGTAGGTGCTTAAATTATCCCTATTTTGCAGTTCATAAAATGAAGATGCCTAGAGATTAAATAGCTTGCCCAAGGTCACAGTTTGGAACTGGCAGAGCTGAGGTGGCCATCTTTCTCTAGAGCCTGTGCTCTTAACCACATTGCCAAACTGCCTCTTGGAGTTAATGATGTTCTTGATCATGAGGCGGTAGTTGATGTGTAAATTTCAAGTAAACTATTTAAATTACTCATATTTCAGAATGATTTTATGACTTGTTTCAATAATTAGAGGAAAATATCTAATGTTCAGATTTTAATTTTATTTGAATTTTTCTTTATGATAAAATGTTATCCTTTATATATGAAAAGCATATATAAGCAGGCAAGGAAAGCAATACTCTTTTTAGTAGAAAAACAGCCCACAAACTTCAGTAGGCAGTTCATAGTAGAAGAACTAACAATGGCTTGTAAATATTGAGGGTAAGGATGGTGTCCATTTTGTTCATGAAAGTATTAACCCACCCTTGACAGAGTGCCAGACTCATAGGTGGGCTCCATAAATAGTATTTTAGTACCTGTTAATTTTTTATAAATCTTAATGAAGCATATATCAAGATTTCTTGGCCTTTTGCTTATACAGAGCTTATTTTTAATGTTACCTTTAGTTGTTAAAGAACTGAATGTTAAAACAAAGCTTTCTCATTTTATACTTAAACATATTTATTATTAAGAAACTGAATTCAAAGTAGGATGAAGAGGCCTAATAAATTCCTTTTTATCTTAATTATAATTAAGAATCAGTGTATTCTGTTTTATATAAGTTCAGTAAGTAAAATTGATATTTGTAAATTTAAGAGACTGTATTAGTTTGCCACAGGACTGCTGATGCAAAGTACCAGAAATGAGTTGGCTTTTATAATGGGAATTTTATGAGGGTAAAATCTTAACAGTTCTGAGGCTGTGAAATGTCAAGGCACCATTGGAGATGCTCTCTCACCAAAGTCAGCTACTGGTGATCCTGGTGTCCTGTCACATGGTGAGGCAAGATGGTGGGTCTACCGGTCTCTCTCTCCTTTCTCCTTGAGCTCAGCTGTGGGTGATCACGCATCTCCCCCCAGGCTTCTCTCCTTGAGCCTCTCAGGGTTTCTCTGTCTTTCTGCAGCTGGAGGTGAACCTGGAGTCCCCTCTCTCTACATTCTCTTTTCTTTCACATGGCAGGATCAAAATGGCAGCTCCCTTTCTCTGTGTCTCTCTGTGTGTTCTCAGTTTATATAAGACCCAGCAAGAGGGCAGAGACCAAACATGTATCATGCGTCACTGACGAAGTCCAACCAAAAGCAATCTAATCAAGTGATCTAATCAGAGTCCCTTAACTGAATATATTGCAATCAAAGGATCTTAAACCCACAGAAATGGATTAATTAAAAGCAATCTTTTTGGGGGATTCACCAAATTCAAACTACCACAGAGACTTTAAGGAATTATGAAACGTTTCTACAACTTAATTATAATGTCTAGAAACTTGAAGTTTTAAGTAGTGATGCTTTACTGCTTTTAGATACTTATCCTCAACATTTTTGAAGAATGTACACGTACCCTTAAACATTGTAGACACTGATATTTCACTTCATGGCTTTTCCTTGTACTCCATCTCTTCCTTGTCGCTGGTAGATATCATTTTAGCCATCTCATATACTTCTGAAGGATATTGTGAAATATTTTGAGAAGTAATGAAACATAGAACAATGTTAAAAGTGTTGACATCTGTATTTTGGGGATTAGGAATTTTAGAAATTTGAATTGACTCAGAAGTGTTTTAGGGGGTCTGGATGTGGCTCAGGGCATTGGGCATCCACCTCCCATGTGGGAGGTCCTGGGTTCGGTTCCAGGTGCCTCTTGGAGAAGGTGAACAAACAGTGAGCAGCAGACGGATAAGAGAACCATCTAGGAGAAAGGGGATAAATTGAAATAAATAAATAAAGTAAACATAAAATAAATCTTAAAAAAAAAAACACCACAAAACAAAACAATCAAAAACAAATGTTTTAGTTATGTTAAGACCCATCATCTCTTTGTATGGATAATCAAGAGCTTGAAATTGGAAAAGGCAATAAGGGGGAAGCAAATATTTGTTAATAGTGTATTAAAATACATTTTGTATAACAATCTTGCAGTGCTTTTAATTCAAATATAGTTGATAATATTGTTTGAGCCATCATTGGATAAAATATTTAAATTAGAAAGAATGGGAAATCATATGTTTACAATATTCTATAATATACTTACAGGGTTAGCTGTTCCAGTTTAACCTCATTTGCACTCTGTGTGTCCTCTGAAATGGCCTTAAGCCCTAAACTTAGGAGAGGCAGAGGTGCTGGGGATTTGGGATGCAGAGGTATCTTCTGTTCTTCTTGGTGGGGATCATCTTTAAAGAGCATGAGCACAAACCTTTCACCCACTTTCTAAAAGTGGAGCACTTCTACTGTGCTTTAAAAATTGCATGAATTGGGAAGCGGCTGTGGCTCAATTGGTTGGGCTCCCGTTTACCATATGGGAGGCCCCGGGAATTGGGTTCAATTCCCGTGGCCTCCTGGTGAAGGCAAACTAGCCTGCGTGGCTCGGTGAGTGAGCTGGCGCAAAAAAGGGAGACAAGCAGACACAGAAAAATACACAGCAAATGGACACAATGAGCACAAGCAGCAAGCGGGGGGATAATTAAATAAATAAAAATAAATCTTTAAAAAAAAAATTGCATGAATTGGTCATAATCCTTTTTGGAATGATGTTGCAAACTCATGCCAGATAAATAGAGTGCTTAATTAATTTGGCCAGTGTGGACATGATATACTAAAGCTGTCCTTTCATGTAAAAAACGGAATGGATATAATTGCCCAAAGTTGAAAATTTGAATTTGTATACCTTGGTATGAAGAATAACTATGGATAAAATAAAAACAAGTCTTGTTTATAGATACAGCACATTATAGAGAGGGCTGTGGTCATTAGCTTTACTTAGGATCCATTTTCTATTCCTATCCATTTGTTGTTCTAAATTACTTACTACTTGCCAGATACTATTCTAAGGGATTTACATATGCTAATTAACGTAACAACCCCTTGACCTGAGTGTTATCATCTCCATTTTACAGATAAGGAAATGGGTGCCCAATAAGGATAAGAGCCCAAGGTCACACAGGATTACACTGACTGGCTGTATTAGTTTCCTAGAGCTGCCATAACAAAGTGCAACAAACTGGGTGGCTTAAAACAACGGACATTTATTGACGCACAGTTTTTGGAGGCAGGAAGTCCAAATCAAGGTGTGGGCAAGGCTGTGCTTCCTCTGAAGGCAATAGGGGTTTGGCAGTGGCTTGCTGGAACGTTCTTTGGCTTGTGGCATAATTCATTCTCTGCCTCTGTCACATGGCCATCTTCTGTCTCTCTCTGTGTGTATCTAAGTCTTCCCTTCTTATAAGGACACTAGTCATAGTGAATTAGGGCCCACCTTAATCAGTTGGGCCTCAGCTAATAACGTCTTCAGAGATCCTATTTCCAAATTGGGTCACAATCACAAGATTGGGAGTTAGGACTTGAACATCTTTTGGGGGGACATAATTCAATCCATAACAGTGGCAGAGCTGGAATTCCAACCCAGGCCTTTTGGCGCTACAGCCTGTGTTCCCTATTTCCCACCTACACCACACTGCCTGTACTACTGTCCTACTTCTAATTTATATCATCTTGCTTTTGTAAGTGACTTCAAATCATTTCTGGAACATGGTGGGAGGACCAATAAACAAACAGATAATACCCTTCAGCATCTGCATTCCCTTTTGCCTTTAACTCTTCATTTGATAATATTTTGAATAAGCACTTAAACTTCTAAGATATTGTAAGATATCTTGACCAAAATATACCTGTGGAATCAGCTTTGGAATCCCCTCATGTTCTGCAAAATGGCTTAAGAGTAGAGAATTTGTTCTCCAGTTTTCAGGGGTCGTTGTCGATAGTTCTACAGTGTGGTACAATTCAATTTCCCTTCTTTGAAAGCACAGCTGTAGCTGTTGCTCTGACAAATGCTGTTGGAAGAAACTGCTGCTGCCTTGTGAGCAGGGGTGAAGAGCTATGCCTCAATTAAGTGTTTTCTTTGCCCTGTCATAGACTTAATGGGAGGTCAAATCCAGCTCCAAAGGCCTGTTTGTGGCAGGTGTTATTTCTGTCATCAGGAAGGTCTTTGCTGATTTTTAATGCAGAGGCATCTCCAGATAGAAACATTTTGTCAATCTCATTCCTTCCATTTGTGTAAGAACTATGATCAAAGAGGTTTTTTTTTTTTGGCTTCTCATTTATTTCTCAAGGTACAGCATCATATTTCATAAAATATCTTTCATAATAGTAAAAATAAAATTTTTAAGTGAAGTAGTTTATTTTCTTAGTTCATTTCACACATACCTGAATTTTGTACTTTTAAAAATGAAGTCTTATAGAAGCATGCAGTCTGTCTATAAACCTGTATTTGTTTAGTATATGTAATAATAAATAATAATTGATGAGTAATTTATATGCAATTCTTTTGGGCAAATATGCATTTCTTATGAAATAGTATAAGAATTAAATATATTAAAAAGTAAAGTATTTGCTTTTCAAGTGAATAGCTCATATAAAATGGGAATAGTTGCATTTAGGGTTGATTAAATATATGTTATTGTGAGGTTGGAAGATACTAAAACATACTGTGACCATTTCAGTCTGGTTTTTAGGCTGGAATGTGAGGTTTTGGTAATGTCCCATGTTTAAAACATTTGTTCGCTTTGTTTATTATACATATCTGAGACAAAGTTATATTCTTGGCAAACAAATGTCAATTTAGAGCTGCCATTTGGAAAATTTTGCCCCTTACTATATAGAACCTGCTTTAGGATTTTTTTCCTACTTCTGTGGAATATAATTTATGTTTTGGGTTTATGTTTTCTTCTATTTTTAGACAATATTTTCCTGAAAATTTTTACCTAAGACTTACTAGTAGATTCTCATCTTAATTAGAATTATTTATGATATGATTAAGATGTTTCTTCTACCTTTGTTTTTTTAAGCAGCTAATAAATTAGTTTATTTTTAACAGAGAAACTTCGCTTACACTGATATCAATGACTATATCATTAAGGAATGCAGGATATTTGCTGTTTTCTTGCCAAGGACTTTATATTTCCTATCATCATATAAGTACTTTCTTTTGTTTTTCAAGGCAGCCTTGACATTGATATATCAGGTTCTGGCTCCCTGAAAATAAAGAAGACTTTTGACAGGTCACCTCATCTTCTGCAGGCCAATGAGAAAACACAGCAGATAAAGTTTCATTATATCAGTTGGTAGTTCACTTAACACCCAGACCCCACCCATTTTAAATGGACAGTCAGTATCCCATTTACAAATGGATTTGTTTCAATGTTTCTTTTTACTTGGTCTGGCAGGATCTCATATCACATTTTCCCTTAGGAAATCATGGTATTTGTTTTGTGAGGAAGACACATCATATTGATGGTACTGCAGCAGCTCATGGTTTTTATGGAAAAGTATAATCCCTTAGTTCCATTCAGAAAATCCAGATTCCTGCATGTGCGACACCTTTTCTCACTCAGATCCTTCCCTGGTGTCAGGTGACTTTTCTTCCTGCTCCCTTCTTCCTACCCTGCCAGGGGCTGGCCACTTCCTGCTTCCTCTCTCAGGTTTTGACTGGGCAACCGGCTCCCTGTGCTGCCTTCCCCCAGGGTGGCAGGACTGCCCTGTCAGGTGGAGGCAGAGCTTCCTGCTGGGTGGTAAACCTGAGGCCTTCCAGCCTGAGGCGGACTGCCTGTTATTCTGTTTAATGACGACACCATGATGTAGTGGGAGGAGCAGAACAAGTGAAATTAGGCTGGTGCTGCCATTTCCTTACTATGAGACCCTGGGCCAGTCACTTAAATTTTTTTTTTTTCTGTGGTGGTGGTGGGGGCAGTTTAGTGTATCAGGTGAGTAAGTTGCAATAGATTTTGTCTAAGGTCCCTTCCTGCTTTAAAATTATATACAATGACCACACATTTTTTTATTTTATTTTTAAAAAGTTTTTAAATTTTTTGATATTTTGAATTCAATGCAATATATTATTGTTTTTTTAAATGTAATGGATACATATAAATTTTTTTTTGAATCAAACAATATGTTACACAATATATTTGGTTCATAGTAACGCATTCACACAGTATTTGCCCTTTTTTTTTTTTAAAGATTTATTTATTTTATTTATTTATCCCCCCCTTACCGCTTGTGTTGCTGTGTCCATTCGCTGCGTGTCTTCTCTGTGTCTGCTTATCTCCCCCTTGCTGTGAGGTCTTGCCGCATCAGCCCACGGTGCCGCACGAGCCAGCCTGCCCTCACAAGGAGGCCCTGGGAAGCAAACCCAGGGCACCCCGGGAAGCGAATTCAGGGCCTCTCATATAGTAAACGCGTGCTCTATCCATTGAGCCACGCCGGCTTCCTGCCCTGAGGTTGCTGCATCAGCCCACCGCACTGCTCAGGCCGGTGTGCCCTCACAAGGAGGCCTCCGGAAGCGAACCGGGCCTCCCATATGGTAAACGGGGGCTCTATCCATTGAGCCACACCCGCTTCCCTAGTATTTGCCCTTTTGTGTCTGGCTTGCTTCACTCAACATAATGTCCTCCAGGTTCATTCATGTTGCCATTTTCTTTACAGCTTCATTTCTTCTTATAGCTGCATAATATTCCATCGTGTGAATAGACCACAGTTTGTTTATCCATTCATCTGTTGATGGACACCTGGGTTGTTTCCAGCTTTTGGCAATGGTGAATAATGTTGCTATGAACATCGGTGTGCAGATGTCTGCTCGTGTCACTGCTCTCAGTTCTTCTGGGTATATACCCAGTAGTGGTATTGCAGGGTCACGTGGCAAGTCTATATTCAACTTCTTTAGGAACTGCCAGACAGTCCTTCTAGTGGTTGTACCATTCTGCATTCCCACCAACAGTGAAGAAGTGTTCCTATGTCTCCACATCCTCTCCAACACTTGTAGTTCTCTGTCTTTTTAATAGTGGCCATTCTGATAGGTGTGAAATGATATCTCATTGTAGTTTTGATTTGCATTTTCCTAATCATGAGTGATGTTGAGCATTTCTTTTTTTTTGCCATTTGTATTTCTTCTTTGGAGAAATGTCTATTCAAGTCTTTTGCCCATTTTTTTAATTAGGTCGTTTGTCTTTTTATTGTTGAGTTGTAACATCTCTTTATATATCCTGGATATTAAACCCTTATCAAATATGTGATTTCCAAATATTTTTTTCCCATTGAGTTGGCTGCCTTTTCACCCTTCTGACAAAGTCCTGTGAGGTGCAAAAGTGTTTAATTTTGAGGAGGTCCCATTTATCTATTTTTTCTTTTGTTGCACGTGCTTTGGGTGTAAGGTCCAAGAAACCACCACCTACTACAAGGTCTTGAAGATGTTTCCCTACATTTT
>JAQZBX010027778.1:0-12634 GCA_029593785.1 Cabassous unicinctus | reverse complement strand
GGGTGAGATAGGGGTCCTCTTTCATTCCTTTGGTTATAGATATCCAGTTCTCCCAACACCATTTGTTGAAGAGACTGTTTTTTCCCATTAGCGTGGGCTTGGTAGGTTTGTCAAAAACCAGTTGACTGTATAGGTGAGGGTATATTTCTGGGTTCTCAATTCTATTCCACTGATCGATGTGAATGACCACATATTTCAGAAGGGGATTTAAAAATGAAAAAGTTCTTAAAACATTTGAAGATAGGATTTTCTACATAGAATACACAAATTTTTACCCATAATTGAACAAGGCATTCCTCAGAATTAGGATGCCTATAGTTGGGTATATTATCAATAACTGGCCTTTTAACCTCAGTGTTATTACTAATTAAATGTCACAATGTCTGGTGGGGGTGGTATCATGTTGTACACAAATGTGACATTAGCATTGTGTCTAAAATATGCTCTTTAGCAGTTTACTGAAAGTGCAGATTGTCATTCTTTTGTTTCTACAGCCTAACAGATTACGTACTGTTGAGAGACAAACATACTAGGAAGTAGAGTGCTATTAAGAAGTAAAAGAAAATATTTAAAATTATTCAAATTTGGCATATCAAAATTTAAATGTTTCTTGTAATTTCTTATGTAAAAGATTAGTCAGAAAAAAAAGATTTTAAAAAATTATATTCTTATGATTAAAAATCTGTCTAAAATATATTGGTCTCTTTTCTTGTTTTAGGTCATGGTAGCAGAGAAGGTCCTGTGGCTTTCTCAAGTATTTTGCTACAAGTGTGTCATCAATGGGAACATTTATTATGGTTTTACCAGCTGTCCATGTGGAAGATGGGAGGATAGGCTGAGAGTGTGCTGACAGCAACCAACGATCAATTTATGTTTTGAATTTGAATTTTTAATTTAAAGTAGAGCTGAGGGATAATATATTAAGGGCTCTAATTTTGGGAGGGTTTCTAATGTTTTACTTCATAATAAATATTATTATGAGATGGTAACATTCATTTTAAAATTAAATTTATGCTATCACCCAAAAGGCTAGGTTATAGGTTTTGCTTTTCAATACAAGGCATGAGTTATGTGGTTTTTAAAGAGTTATCTAATTTAATTGTTTACAATATATACCATCTAAATGTTTGTATACCCTTTTTCAGAATCTGAACAGCACCCCGACACCTTTACAGAAAAAGATGCTAGGAGGCATCCGTAAGTTATGCTTCACCCAGGGAAGGGCAGTTGAGGTTTGGTTCCTGATACCAGCCCCATTCCTTGGATACTTGTGACCCATGAGACTAATTTGGAGTGGGAGAGATACAAGGAATTCAGGGTGGGGTGGTATTATGGAGACTTAAGGGAGTGCCCAAAGAAGCAAATCATGGGGGTAAAAGAGGGATTAGTGCCTTTCAAGAGAGGGTGGGAAGATTTGGGAGGAGTGAGCCAGTAAGTGTGGGTAGACCTCCTACAATCCCTGCCTCTCAGCTGTCCCTTTGCCCTCAGATGCTGAGTGATTTAACATTGCAGGCAGCCACTGAGGGCAGTGAGTAACTGGAGGTGGTACAGGACCGTGGAGCCCAGACCCAACTGTCCACCATCTGCCATTGTACTAGGCCTCATGCAACAAATTTTCCAAGTCACCATTATTCAGAAATTACTGAAATCCTTATTGTTGACTAAAAAACACATTCTACTACCAGTTAATAGAAAATGTCCACTTTCAATGTATTGTTAGATTGTTCTCCATCTGCTAATTATAAAAATATGACTGGTACATTAATTTTAACCTCTTAATTGAAACCTACTAAGAAAAATCATTTTTTGGAATATTTCTTACTGGTTATGGGAAATCTAGTTGAATTTGAATAGTGTTTAGTACAGAGAATCATATTTTATGCTGATTTTAAGTAGCCATTTCCATGTTTGTTTGTTTTTTTTAATGTTGGTTGCATTCAATTATGTATAATTTAATCATTTTAATTTAGGAAATGCTTAAAAGGTAAATCATAAACCATTTTTTTTTACTTATTGTCCATGATTTTTCCTTTATGATAATGGAAAACATTATCACAGAAAACCACATGACTGTGGTTTACTTTGTTTTCATTTAAAACCATTCATGTCTCTGAGCCCTTTTTGTTCTCAGACTTTCTGTTGGAGCATTTAGTAGCAAACGTTAACCATTCCAACAGGCTGAAGCAAAGTTTTATATCTTTGAAATAAAAAAAAAGTCAGGATGGGAAATCCCAATTGAAATCTTAAACAGAGTACTGCCTTTTAAAAGTACTGTTTGTTGTAGTTAAAGAATAGGTAGAGGGATAGAGACTGCTAGAGATTGGGCAGGTGGCCCAGGAGTCATTGGGATATTACTCAGATGAAGTCATTAAAGTCCAGAGTCTGGTTCTTAGCCTTGTAGGTGGAAAAGCTTTATTCTTGTTGCAGTATTCCACTCAGGGAAACTGACCCTCTCTAGGTAAACAAAACTCTCAAGAGTAGGTATGTGTGTAAACCAGAATGACAGTTTATTAACAGTGAAAAGAACGCTATACCCAAGTGGATTGGACATTTGTGCTGAAAGACTAATGCATTCTTTTGCCATCAGAAAAAGCTAAGAAGCCATGATATACATAGAAGTGGGAGTTGTATAGGTCATTTTGAAGGGCAAGAAATTTTAATTTTGATGAAGTTAACTTATCAGTTTTTTCTTTTGTAGTTCATGCTTTTGATATCATCTCTAAGAAATCTTTGCCTGACCCTAGTCATGAAGATTTTCGTCTATATTTTCTTCTAAAAGTATTATAGTTTTATCTTTTATCTTTAGGACTATGATTTTGAAAGAATTTTTGTATGTGGACTAGGATTGGATTAAAGCTTGCATGTGGACATCCAGTAGTTCCAACATTACTTGTTGAAAAGACTGTCCTTTCCGCTTTGAATTATTTTAGCACCTTTGTTGAGAATCAGTTGACCGTATATGCCTTGGCCTCTTCTGTTGATTTATGTGTCTATTCATGTGCCTTTACCACACCATCTTGAGCATAGTAATTTTATTGTAACTGTTGAAATCAAGCAGTGTGAGTCCTACAATTTTGTTGCTTTTCAAAATTGTTTTGGTTATTCTAGTCCTTTGTATTTCCATAATTTTTTAAAAATCATTTTACTGAATTTTACAAAAAGGCTTGCTGTTACTGTGGTTGTGATGGTGTTGAATCTATAGGTAAGTTATCTATAGATCAGTTGGGGAGAATTGACATGTAACATTATTATGTCTTCCATTCCACAAACACAATTATTTATTTACATTTCCTTTAATTCCTCTCAGCCATCTTTATAGAAATATTATTTTAATAAATATTATAGCATAGATTTTGGCCTCAGATATGGGTTCAAATCATGGTTCTGCCACTTACTATCTAAGCGACCTTGGGCAAGTTACTTAGCTTTTGGGAGCCTCAGTTTCCTCATTTATAGACTAGGGATAATACCTCATGAATTTTGTATGAAAGTTAAATGACATAATGTATGTAAGGAGCTTAACATTGTGCCTGGTAAAAAACCCGGGAAGTTGAGAAGCTGGGCATCTTCACAGTCATGGTAAAACTCCAGGGCCAATGTGGAAGTGGACCCAGATGCTCCAGTATCATCCAACCCGTTTTACTTAGAGCCGTCTCCTTTTTTGGGGTCATTAGTCCTCACTTCATGCCAAATTTTCACTAGAGGCTTCCTGTTTTTCCAAATGAGCTCATGACCGTAAGTAGAATACCATATTCTGAAGAGAGCTCCCCCAAGATGTGCTGCATGATAAAAAAATTTCCAATCCAGGATCATTCCCACTGTATCCATGGCAATAATGTCTTTTAGGGCATTCTCTGCCGTGATTGTGAACATTGGAATGAAGATCATGGTGAACCTCCCTTTTGGGATCTTGGTGCAGACAGCTGCAAGGATGGTCATGATTGTGCCCAACTGCAGATTGCTAAACTGCCGTGAACTGCTCTTGACCCAGAATAGTCACTGTGCCGGAGGAGGAGCTCCACAAAACATACGTGTTTTTGGTCATGTGAAGCAAGGAGAAATGACTAAATGTTGACAACAGCATTGAAGAGCAAAAGACTTTTGAGGCTGGACTGGATGTGAAATATTTGATCATTGTCTGCTGTAGAGAAGGCACCCTCTATAAACAGAATACAAATGCATTTACAGCTATGATACCTGTCACAGTCTGCTGGCCATCACTTAGGTTATTCCACCACTTGTTAATCTCCTTTCTGAAGTCACCTTCCTTTTGTGGTCTTATGCTATCCAACCAATCAGCTTTTATACCATCAAAATAGCTCTGGTTCCTGAATTTTAGTGATTCATATTGCCAAATAGCAGCTGATTCAAATGCATAGCCTGTAAACCCAATAGTAAAATTTAAAGGCTTTACAAGGGTCCTTATAGGATAGGGAGAAGGATAACAGACTGTTTCCTCTCTAGGAGGAACCAAAGTACTTCTCTCTCTTTTTTTTCCCAAGAGGAAAAGGACATTTATTTCCATACATCAGGTAAACAGGGAAGAGAGAGCACAGCCCAATGAGCACAAACTGATTGTAGGAGAGAAGGGGGCAGCAGTTGGTAACGGCACCAGGCACCACCCTGGGGCCCCCAAATCTGGTGGTGTTGGCAGAACAACCTTTGGGGTGGGCCTGGGACCTTCAGGCCACATGTTGTCATATCTGCATAAGTATAGGCAGGAAGGGAGGTTGGAAGAAGGAAAACGACAGGCTCAGGACACAGGGGGAGGGCTTGTGTCTAATACGCATCAGCACTGACTGAAACTTCCATCTTCAGTTACTCTGATCACAAGCCCTCAAGCCAAAGCCTTCCCTCTCAAGTTGAGCTTTTTTTGTCTAGGCAGCTTGGACAAAAGGGAAGCAGTGCTTGGCTAAGCCCCAAACTGGCAAAGGTAGAATGGGTTTACCCTTAAATAGGTCATTGCTCTTAACACACTGATGAGGCCGAAGATGAGTGGGGTGGGGGGCTGGAAGTTCAATATGCACAATAAAAGCCATAAAAGTTAGGTTTTTTCTTCATCATCATCATCATCTTCATCTTCACTGTCAAGTAATGACAGCGTGGTACAGCCAAATAGTTACTCCTGCCCAACAACCAGGTGGTTCCTAGCAGCTGCTCACGGTTCCTTTTTTCATCAGCATGGCTGATGAACACTGCCAGACTCTTGCTTTTGGGTTTCTCTTTTCTCTACTCCACACTGTCCATGCTCCAGCTGTTCATACATTCTTCCTTCAGATTATGTTAGGCAACAGCCTATGTTGCCTATGTTAGGCAACAGCCTAACATCCGAAGCCTTCCTTCGGATTGGTTAGGCAACAGCTTTGCTTGGCATTCAGATGTCTTTTTAGATATTCCTCTCCTCACTTTCTGCTTCATCAGAAGACTTTGTCCTAAGGGATTCATGCGTTTCATGAGTTTCACTTTTAGAGTTTTGGGATTATCAGTCCAGTTTCCATTTGAATATTTGTAGATTGTGTAATAACTGAAGCTTATTAGCATAGCATATTTTAAATGTTTACACAGGCTAGGTGTTTGTAAAATTTGCCTCCTTTATCAAAAAGTAGTGGAAAACAGGATCCTATTTTTATTTATTTGTATTGAAAATTTTAAAAAAAGGGCCTGTAGTAGAAAATCACTTGATGTTGTCTAAATTGACTTCTTATTGTACTGTTATGGCCAGTCTTATGAATTCAGAAAGTCCATTGTTTTGAAATCAGAACTTTACTCTTTACCCTCGAGGTTTTCTGGCCAGTACTCTCCCTTCTCAGGAATCTTCAGGGAAATGGAAAGTAGTTTCTCATGGGAAGATTTGGGGTGGCTATCCTATAGTTTGATATCTATGTTTTTGTACAGTGATGATTTAGCTTTAGAAAGAGTACTGTGTATTTGCCACAAAATATTCTACTCTTTACTGAATCATCAAATAATCATTATGCCACTTACTAACTGTGTGACTCTGGGCAAAGCACTTAATCTGCATCAGTTTCAAATGGGAGTAATATTCATACCCATCTCATAGGGCTATTTTGAGGATTAAATAAAGTTAAACTTTTAAAACAATGCCAGTACATGAAAAGTGCTCAATAAATTTTAGCAACCTATTTTATTTTAGTTCTTTGAAGAATGGCATCCTCTTTGCTCAGTGAACATCATTAAGCCGCATCGATGGTTTAACCAGTTGTTTCATTCTTTATTCTGCTTAATAAATACTGACCTTTTTAAAAAATGTGAATCTACTTGTGTTTACTTAAGAGCAGGTATAACTGCCGTGGTTGCTCAGAGCAGAGTCTTGACTCTATGGTATTTTCAAATTATTTTTATTTTTTTAAACCACATGGAAATTTTATCTTCAAATATTGAATATGATTTTCCAAAGATACTGTGTTTTACCTTGTTTCCACAGAAACTAACTGAGTCAGAAGGAAGGTATTTAATTTGCTAACAGCCACATAGGAAATCAAAACTCTTGGCTCCTAGTTTGTTTCCCCAGTCCCAGATGATTTAGTTTCCTTAGAAACTACATGATGCACATGATTTGTGAATTATATTTCACGTTCGGTTAAGAACTCAATTACCAATTGCTTGGAACTTGTTTTAAAGACTTAAAAAATAATCTGAGAAATTTTAATGAGTAAATGCTCACTTATGGATTAAGTATGTGTAACATTGAAAGTTAAGGTAAAAAATTAAAAATATGGAAACTATATAATCAAAACCCATAAAATTTTGTATCCCAAAGGAAACTTGATGAAAAAGAATCCAGAATCCAAAGGAGTCAATATAATTTCTGTATTTTTGTACACTGAATTTAAAATCAGTTAAGCAATCTTAGCTTGAAATGATAGATCTCGTTTACTTAAAATCTTACAGCAGCCCAAACAATGTTAATTAGCTGTGATGACAAAAGAGACATTCACTCAAGACCATGGCACTTGGAAAAAATTGATAACAATGCAAAATACTGCTGGGAAAAAATATTCCACAAGGAAAGAGTAAAAAGTAAATTATGGGACAATAAGATACGAGCCAGTCTTGATGTAAAGGTGTTATTTGTAAGGAAATGCTGAAAATTCCTTAAACTCAAGGGTTTGCTTTAACAAGCTCTGTGGAGGATTACAGTTTGGTTTAATGTAGTTATGGTCATTGCCTCTGAAAATGTATTTAATTGAGGTACTTCAGTGTGGTTATTAGAATACAGTCTCTTCTATGATATAGTCTTTAAGAATGTACTATTGCAGTGGGATTTCAGGTAAACCTGTATTTTCCTCATCAAATTTCATGATCAAAAGAGACTAAGATATGCTTATTTATTTATTTATTTATTTTTTAAAAGATTTATTTATTTTATTTATTTATTTCCCCCTTGCTGCTTGTACTGCTGTGTCCATTCGCTGCGTGTCTTCTCTATGTCTGCTTATCTCCCCCTTGCTGTGAGGTCTTGCCGCATCAGCCCACGGCGGCGCGCGAGCCGGCCTGCCCTCACAAGGAGGCCTCGGGACGCGAACCCGGGCCTCCCATATGGTAAACGGGGGCTCTGTCCACTGAGCCACACCCGCTTCCCTAAGATATGTTTAAAAGCCCCAGAAAATTGAGAATATTTTTGGAGCAAGCAATATGTTTTAGCAAGCAATGTAACATTTGCAAAGCAAAGTATCAAATAAGATTGTAGCATAAATTTTAAAAGCATTTCCAGAGGGATAAACTGCTTCTAGACACTCAGGTAATGCCATTGCCCAAGTTCTAGAGTTTGGGTATACCATAGTGTTTTAAGAACACTGTGGTTTTGTAATCCTGGCCCTGCCAGTTACCAGCTCTGTGACCTTTGGATGTTTCACTTAACCTTTCTAAATTGTGCTTTCCTCACCTGCAAAATAGGGATTATATCGATTTACAGGATTTTTATGAGAATTAAATGGGATATTTATAAAACATTTAGCTCATTGCTTAGAACATTGTAAACACCCCTAAAATGGAAGCTGTCATTGTATAAATTTCCATGCCAGGCACAGAGTATTTGGATCATTTGTCAGTATTGTAGTGTCCTTTACTGTATGGTATTCTTTCTGTGTTCTGGGACTTTTTAAGTGTAATGATTTTCCTCTCCTCACATTAAATTTTGACCTTTGCGAAAGTCTGGAATTCACTGAAGACAAGGGATTATCCAACACTGCATGAATGCTGATGTTTATATTGGATTGGCTGGAAGCCAGGTGGCAAACAACATTCAAAAGAAGACGTAAAATTTTCCTTTTAGAAGAGGCCACATGGTGCTCCTTTACTGCATCAGGGTCCCATGGAAATCAATGGGTGTTATGTGTGTAGAGCAAGGGAAAGGTCTTGCTACTAAAAAGTAGGGCAGTGTGCTATATGACATAAATTGGTATGTTCCCATGAACTCATGTTTTGTCCTAAAAAGATGTCTTTGTCTTGAGGTCCTGTTAGACTCTGGCTACCAGTAAGAGTCAATATTTGCTATAATTCTTAGTGGTTTAATCCTACTAGGATATTCTGTGTTTGTTGAAAAACTAATGATATTAAAGCTGAAACAGAAATATTTATTATAATCTTACATGCTATACTTTGTTAGATATTTACTGAGGAATTTACCATTGTTACCAGATTGAAAAGATTGAGTTAAATCTTTCCCCCAAGAATTTTAAGATAATTGGTACTTGAATGCATAAAGATAAAAGTGTGCTCATTGTCTGGAAATTTAGAAAATATTAATTATTTGTAGAATTATTTTCTAAAATTTAAATATATTACTCATTATATCATTAATTCATTTTTATATGTGCTCTGCTTATAATATAATGCTAAGTTTCCAAACCTGTGTTCTGATTATTGGACAACCCAATGTCCATCAACAAATGAATGGATAAGCAAAATGTGATATAAAAACACAATAGAGTATTATTTGGCTATAAGAAAAAATGAAGTTCTGAGATATTCTGTAACATGGAAGAACCTTGAAAAAATTGTGCTCAGCAAAATAGGAAAGACACATATGGACAAAAATTGTATGATGTCATGTATAAGAGATAAAAGAGATAAAAAATAGCAAATTTGCAGAGATAGAAAGCAGATTAGAAGTTACTGAGGAGGAGGAGATGGGAATAGAGCGCAGGGGAAGTGATAAAAAAGTCAGAAGATAATCTGGTAACACTAGGCCCACATACTCACTTAGCAGCACTTGGCTGGAGCTGAGTTGAAGACTGCCCTTGAGAAGGCTCACGTGTTGTGGTCCACTTGACCTAAGTCATTTACATTGCCCTAATATCTCCTGTGCTTGTTTGACTTTGGCATCCTTGACTCAAAGGTATAGTATATATGCTTTTGTTGTATTTGTAATAGTAAGATAGAAGGAACCCAAATCTGTTTGGTTGTAGAGGAATGAAAAAAGTTTACATTTGGGAGGTAGTTACATGAGAGACAGAATGAAAGAAGAACCTGGTGACCAATTAATTATGAGGGACAGGATGCTCAAAAATTAAAAGAATTAAAGATGACTGTATCATTACCTATTGCTCTGTAACCAATTACCCCAAAACATAGCACTTTAAAACCACAAGCATTTATTATCTCTCAGTGTTTGATGGTCAAGAATCAGAAATGGCTTAGCTGGATGGTTCTGGTTCAGGGTTTCTTGTGAGGTGTCATTCAAGCTGTCACCTCTACCTGCAGTCTCTCAAGGCTCCATTGGGGCTGGAGAATCCTCTTCCAGGCTCACATACATGATTGTTGCCAGGCCTCAGTTCCTAGCATGCCTTTGGCAGGAGGCTTCAGTTCTTTTCCACTGTTCACATGGCGGCTTGCTTTCATCAGAGCAAGAGATCAGTACCGAGGGAGAGAGTAGGCACCCAAGAGGAAGACATGGTCTTTCATAACCTAATCTCAGAAGTGACATACCATAGTTTCTTCTGTATGTGATGGGCCACACAGATAACCCTGGCAGAGTGTGAGAGGAGACTATACAGGGTGGGAATACCAGAAGATGGGCTCATTGGGGGCCATCCTGGAATCTGGCTACAATAATAATCTGAGAAACCAAAATAGCAAATCAGAAAGACAAGCAGCGTTTCTGAGGCATCTAGCTTATTGTGCCTGTAGGGAAGTGTTACTTAAAGGCAACCTGTCATAAAATTGCTTGTGATTGTAATTGTTTTGTTCCGCTAAATGACCCTGATTCTCATTATTTACTTCTGTATTATTTTAATTTTTTATTATTTTTTTAGGAGGTACTGGGGATTGAACCCGGAACCTTGTGCATGGGAAGCAGGCACTCAACCACGGAGTTACATCTGCTCCCCAGTGAGAGTTGGTTTTTTCCATTTGTTTGTTTTGTTTTTAGGAGGCACCGGGAATCGAACCTGGGACCTTGTTTATGGGAAGCAGGCACTCAACCACTTGAGCTACATCTGCTCCCCATTCTGTTTTTGTTTTATAATTTTACTTTTAACATACTCAGACATTTAGAATAAAAATATTTAGGCTTTTTTAATATCATTACCTTAATTTTATAGTTTTCCTAAATTGACAATCCCAAAAGGTAATGACTTTGATTGAGGTCACATGGCTAATCAATTGCAGCTCCAGAAGTAGACTGAAGATACATCTGACTTCTGGTAGAGTGCTGTTGCTGCTCTGCCATGCAGTCTCCTACCCCATGCCCCTTTAGGGCAGGAAGTATCATTACAATAAAATCGCCACTTTAAGAAACCTAGTTCCATATTTCAGCTAATAACCTATACATTTTTAATTCTTATTTTGATATTACCAAATTCTATCACATAATTCAGATGTTATATCAGAAATTCTTTCTGTATTACTCTTTTATAAATATTTATATTTTAGTTCATTTGACTTTGTTTTAGAAATGTTTCATTAAAATACTATATGATTGGGAAGCAGATGTGGCTCAAGTGGTTGGGCTCCCGCCTACCATATGGGAGGCCCTGGGTTTGGTTCCTGGGGCCTCCTGTTGAGGGCAAGCTGGCCCGTGCCTGTGGAGAGCTGATGGCCCATGCCCGTGGAGAGCTGACAGGCCGTGCCTGTAGAGAACTGACGGCCCACGCCCATGCCTGCAGAGAGCTGATGGCCCACGCCCATGGAGAGCTGGTGCAGCAAGATGATGCAACAAAGGGAGACAAGCAGACACAGAGGAAACGTGCAGTGAATTGGACACAGAAAGCAGATAGCGAGCACAAGCAGCAAAGGGGGTGTGTGTAAATAAATAAAGAAATAAAAACAAATCTTTGAAAAAAAAGATACTATATGATCAAATATATAGCTGTGCTTGACATTCAGTTTTACCGAGCAATAAAGTGTTTATAAAACAGAAGTCTGCTTAAAAAGTCTAAAAACATACCTACTTTAAAAGTTGAGATTTTGATTTGTCAACTTTCTTGGCGTTGCTCAATCCTAATGTCTAAAATAGACTGGACCTCACATAGTAGGGTGTAATTCTTCCCTTCGTTCCATTGCAGTTTCTCTTGTGGAGTACATTTTATTAGTAATGCTGGTATTTTTTCATTTTCTCACTGGGAGTATTAATATTTTATGTATGTCACTGCCCCCGTGTCTTATTGAAAAGAGCACAAGTCTGGTCACTCTAATGCAATTTTGTAATGAATTTTTTAAATAGATTCCAGGTTAGACGTATTTAAAGCTGAGATTAAAAGGGTTCAGGGCCTACCTTAATTTATAGTTAAAATTTTTGGTTCTCTATGTACATTTAGAAGAAAGCCCACAGGTGTCATCAGATTGTTGAAGGTATCTGTGATCCAAAAAAATGTTAGTGAGTCCTGCTATTTGATGCAATTTTGTCTTGTACGTGTGGGTGACTTTAATATATGTGCAGTTTGTGTTCATGGCAGTGTACAGCTATTATATTTTAGATAGGAAAATGGAGTTTCACCATTTTACCTTTTTAATCAGTAACAAAACTTGTACCAGTATATTTTGACCCAGGGCTTTTGTAATATTTGGTGAATATCTGTTGTTAGAAATCATAATTTTACCGTAAAAATTTAACACTCTGCATTCAAAACATGAAGTTGTAGTCTCTTCTGAAATGACACCACATTCCTTAACTATTACATTACAGACAGATTCAGAATGTCAATTGGACAGCTGCTGTTTGCAGACAATTTTGATCACATACTAGTGTGAGGATTAGCATTAACCTAAGTTGGGGGTTCTGTGTAAAAGAATTTATGAACTTCTAAAGTAATAACCAGCTTTCTGAGGTAATGTTTATGATTCCATTCCCTTTTGAAGAGACCCTGTTATCTGAAAGGAATGTAGTTAAGACACCTCCTAATAATTGTACCATCAGAGTTATTTTTAAAGATGTTATTCTGGGATGTGGTAGCTCTAAGGTAGTGTATATATTGTCCAGAAGACACTTTTAGAAATAGTGCTTTCCCTTTCTCCAGCTCCTACCTTAGCCCTCAGTAATTTTAAGATCCTGGCTGCTTATTTCTTATTTATATTTTTAAAGGCCACAAGATTTACTCAAAGATCCACATTTTAAGAGTATAGCAAAACCCAGGCTAGGGAGAACCCTCATTCATCTTTTTTTTTTTTTTTT